>BJBW01006568.1:13799-90797 GCA_004320125.1 Scolopax mira
CCCCCCCCCCCCCCCCTCCCCCCCCCCCCCCTCCTCCGCGGTCGCCGGGTTCGGTTCCTCCCAGCGCGTCGCCGGTACCTTGGCTCCTCCTTGTCCTTTCTCGCGTGATTTTTATCGCGTCCATTTTTGTGTGTGTGTGTGTGTGCAGGGATAAATAAATAAATAAGGAGCGCAGCCGGCCGACCCCCCTCGCCCCCCTCTCCGCCCCCCGCCGCCCAGCGCCGCTAGGGGCGGCAGCCGAGCCCCGCGCCGCTCAGCCGGGGGAGGCGGTGGGGCGATGCGGAGCCTCCTCCCGTGACTCCGGCTCTCCGCCATGCCATGGGTTAGGCGGACTCCATCCCGCAGCCGAGAGGGCACCAGCCAAGCGAGGCGGCGGCAGGAAGCGGCGCAGCCCGGACGAGAAGCGGCAGTGGGAGCGGGAGGCGGCGGGGGGAGGCGGGCGCGGCGCCCCGCGGCCCCCTCCATGGACGGCGGCGAGGAATTATGAGCCGCGGCCGGCGGCCGGGACTGGCGCTCGCCCGCTGGGGCTTCCCCCGCTGCTCGCCCCGGGGCGCCGGGGCTCCGCTCTCGCCTGCCCCACGCCTCCCTCCCCCCAGCAGCCTCTGCCTTCCCTCCCCACCCCCGGCTCCATCTCCTGCCCCCCGCCGCTGGCTCCGTCCCCCCGCTCCCCGCCGGGTGCTCGGGGTTAGGATAATCTCGCTCGCATCCAAACCACAGCGCTCCCGCGGCTAATCCTGCTCTTTCCCCTCTCCCTCCCCACCCCGCCTCCGGCCCTTCCTCTCCTGACGCTGCCCTCTCCCCTCCCCGCTCCCCCTGCTCGCACCCCTGGGCCCCGCCGTCCCCATCCTCTCCGCTTGCCCCGGCGGCCGGGCGGGTGGGTGCGAGGTCGGGGCCGCCGGCCACCCCGCCCCTCCCCGGCGGGGCCGTCATTAGGCTGCCGGTTGATTACAGGGTATTGATTTGTATGTGCTTCTGCCGGCGCCGGCGGCGGCCGCTCCCGCTGGTGCCGCCGCGGCCGCTGGAGTCAGGGCAGCGCTTCCCGTCGCGGCGGTGAGCTCCCACCAAACATGTCGGCTCCCGCCGGGTCCCGGGGCGGCCCCGCTCCTCCTCAGCCTCCACCGGCTCCTCAGCCCGAGATGCCCGACCTCAGCCACCTCACGGAGGAAGAGCGGAAGATCATTCTGGCCGTCATGGACCGCCAGAAGAAGGAAGAGGAGAAGGAGCAATCCGTGCTCAAGTAAGGGCGGGCACATCCTTTTCTCGTCCTCCCGGCCCACGGCCGCGGAGGGCTCTTCCCCCCCCTCTTTCCAAACGGCCGTGGCCGGGGCGGGAGAGAGGAACCGGGCGGCCGGGGGCGGGCAGGGGTGTCTCTCGGCGCTGGGCGAGTGTGGGGCGCGGCGCGGGGGACCCGCCGCGGCGGAAGCGGGCGGAGAGGGGGCCCGGAGGCTGCCGGGCAGGCAGGGAATCGCGGCCCGGGCTCACCGCCTGCCTCAGCCACGCTCGGCGGGGCGGGCGGCGGCTCGGGCTCCGCACGCCCCGGCGGCTGGCGGGGGCAAGGCGGCCAACATGGCCGCACAGGTGCCGTTCTCACCCGGCGTGTGCCATCAGGGGAAGGGGGGGTGGGTCGAGGCGGCGGTTGGCGCCGCCGGAGGGGGCGGATCGGCGGCATCGGGCCCCGTCCCGGGGGGCGCGGCGGGCTCCGGGCTGCCGGCGGCGGCCCTGCCCGGCGCGGAGAGGGACTGCCGGGGCCTAAGCTCCGGCCGTGTGGCTGGGTGGGTTTGCCACGGCCGCCATCTTTCCCCGACAACGTGTCTGCCGCCCGCCCCCGCCCCGCTGCTCTTTCCAAGCGGGAGCCCCGGCGGGAAACGGGGCGGCTCTGCCGCCGGCTCGTCCGCCGCGGGAACGGGAGGCGGCGGCTGCCGGGCTCCGGGAGCTGTCCGTGGCGGCCGGGCTGCAGCACCGGGAGCTGTCCGTGGTGGTCAGGCTCCGCAGCCGGGAGCTGTCCGCCCCTGCCTGGCTGCAGCCCCGGGAGGAGCCCACGGCCCGGCTCCGGGACCGGGAGGTGTCCTGCCCCTGCAGCCCTGCTCGGTGCTGGGCGGCCCCGGCCCGGCGTGGCGGGGTCTGGCCCTGCCGCTGCTGCCCGGGCACCGGGGGACGGGGAAGCGTGATCCTTCCCCTCGTTTTGTTCTCCAGCGGCGAGGGGGAAGCCGGTCGTGTCAGAGGTGCGGGGGTCCCGCTGTAGCGAGCGGCGTGAGTCCTCTCCTTGCCTAGCCCGGCACCGAGCAAACGCAAGAAAACTTCTCTCCTTCCCTGGCGAAGTAGCCTCTCTGGCTTCTAACGGCTTAAAAATAAGCAAAGCTACTAGTGGCGTGGACATGACTTTTATGAGTGCCGTAAAGCTGAAGTGCGAAGTGGTTTTTCATACCAAAACCAGTGCTGTGTCTTGGACATGTTAACGGGCAGTTGGCCCTTCCCACCCGGACCTGGAAGCTGTCTTCTGGCTTTAGTTGCTGACTTTGGAAGTCTGTTTCCAAGATTCATTGCATTATCGTTATCGTCATAATGAACACTTCAGATACCATTTATTGACAGCTACTAAACTGTGAGGTGATCTCCTAAATTCATTTCAGTACCTGTTAAAAAAGATATTTTATTGGGTGAACATTTTGAAGAATGATAGTGTAATGTGAGCACTGGAAATAAAGTGCCATACCTCATTTTATCACTAAATATCTCCCAGGCTCATGCTATACAGTTTGCTTGCTGTTGTAAGTATCACCTTTTATTTTAGAGCAGTTTAAACTCCCTCAGATTGCTAAATCATGTGGCATATCAAAACAAATGCAAATTTTTAGTCTAAAATCTCTAAACTCTTAAAAATCATCAACAAAGAAGAAAATGGAAAATTATTCAAGTTGCAGTTTAAATATATAATGATAGCATTAAGGTTTTGAAGAAGGCTCTGGCAACTTTTATTGTGGATGATAATATTTCTGATCCAATATAAAGTACGATTTCAGTATGATTCCAGGATCAGCTTCCAATGAAGAATAGACCATTCTCAGGTAATGACAAGGTAAAACCAACTGAAGAAGTGAAACAGAACTGTTTTCATTTGTAATCTTCAGAATCTTGGAAGCAGGCAATGGAGAACAGAAAGGTCTTAATCAAATCTAAAGACTAACTATAAACTTCCTGTGGGGTTTAGTTTTTCATTATGTGTCACTAAAGCTTTGAGTTCTGTGTAAGCTGTGAGAGGTATGGCATGGTGTAAAATTTATACACAAAGGATAACCTAAAACAGCTCTCTCAGGGAAATGCTTTTGCCAATGGAATTTGGATAGATGGCCCACAGTATTTTACAGGATACTGAGAAGTGATCTGATATCAGATGAGTAACTCACCAGTTTCATTTTTCTTAAAGTGAAGTGACTCATGAGGTACATGTTTATTCTGAAAATATCTACAGATTTTCACAACCTTCCACCAAAGTCATACCAGAGCTCATTCTGCATTTTTTCTGCATTACTGAGTTTAATTCTCTTGACATATATTTTCCTTCTGTTAAGAGAAGAGAAAGAAGAAAGGAAAAGTCCTATGTTTATATGAATGAACTACTGTTATTGCACAGAGATAAATACAGAGCTAAATCCTGCAGTTTTTGTTCTGGTGTGATTCTCCTCGAAGGCAAGCTCTCTTTGAAGTGGAAGGTATTTTTTTCTGACTAAGCAAAAAAAATTGTGTCATTTAATTCCATGGAGAAATATGGAGTTGTCAAAATGACAACAAGAGTTGACATTTAGAGATATTATTGTAAGAACGGTTCAAATGTTGTAGAAAGGGGTGAGCATGGATTTCCTCTTCTTTTTTTTTGATAATTTATGGTAATTGAATGTCATTATGAATGGCTGGTCCCTGGGGTCTACTTCCTTTCTCCATTCTATTTCTATTTTGTGCTCTTAAAATTCTTATGCTGTGCCCATCACTGTGGTATTTGGGCATCTTCCAGAAGTGTATTAAGTAGTGTGACTCACATCTGTAATGTGGACTATTTATTCTTTTCCTTTCGCTCCCTGGGGTAAATATGTGTGGATTTAAAATAGATACATAACTTTTTCTCCTTATGCCTGCTTTACTCTTTTTGGGGAAAGGAAATGCAGATGGTATTGAGTTGTAATCTGTAGCAATAGTGATCAGGTCAGCATGAATTCTTGCCAGGATTTGCTGGAACATGATGGCATGGAAAGCAGAAGCTTTCCAGATTTGCTCTCTCCTTTGGCCTGGTTCGGTCTGTGAAATATGCCCAGCTACAGTTGTGCACTGTGTTCCTGTGGCAGAGCTTCACTTTAAAAAGGAGGATGGGCAGCAAACTCTGCTGCTTTGACTGTTTCTCTTCTGGAATTTTTGGGACCCTTGGAGTGCATTTTGAATGTCATATATTAGGAAGGTGCCTTTTGGACAAGGTTATTGAACATATTTTGCTTATTTAATATGCAGAATGCATGACACTCTGAGAGTGAATTTATATCTGTGTACTTGGTGTAAGTCCTTCTCTGACGTTATAGGGATATTTACATATTTTCAACTTTTATCTGTGTGGTTTTTTTGCTTTCATGCATATTGAATAGAACTTTTTATGCTGGCTTTTCCTTTACATTATGCACATCCTTCCTCTTATAAATCCTAGTTTTCTGTGTGTAAGCTTTTTAACAGATTTTAGATAGCATGTTTCCTCCACATGGGTTGATTTGTGGGATCAGTCTTGTGCTTTTTTACTTTTCATTTGAACTTTATTTCTATACCAAAAGACTGCCTTCAGAGGATGCACATAGAAAAAAAAGATGTAGAAGATGCTAGGATGCAGACTTAAGTTTCAGCCTGTGTAATGTGTATATAAACTTTTGTACTAGCAGTATCACAAGTTTCCAGCTCCTTTGCTTAACTATTCTAAAGATAAAATGCTCTCCTTGTAAAAAGTCAGACTTGCAGCTCTGAAAATACATGCATTTCAGCTTTTCATGGGTATGGACAGTGGAAAACAAGTTTTCCCAAGAGAAATTTCATAAAATCATCCTTAGAAAAGATCTATTCTGTATTGTGTGTGTGTGGCTGAAATCAACTGGCATTTTCATCTGTTTTACCCAGGGTGAGAAGACAGATGGAAACGTGGTGGGCTAGCTAGAGAATGGTGGCTCTCCATTAGCGACCACTGCCAAGTTCAGAGTAAGCTTTAGGAAGGTAAAACTGGACGCAGCCTTGAGTGTGCTCAGGAGCTGTGTCCATGATTGAACAGCCATGGTAAAAATTGGGTAACTACACTGACTGAAACAAAATCTTTAACAAGCAGATATCAAAGACTGTGTGGGCTCTCTGTGGCACCATGGCTGAGTGAGTTGTGGAGCAGGATGCTGGGCCTAGGGGAGGGGAAGCAATAGATTGATGGCCCTGAGTCACAGCAAGGAAAATATCTGCCTCGCAAAGCTATTGCACTGCTTCATAAATAATTTTCCTGGTTTATAAATAATCAACAATTTTATGCTGCTTTAAAAACATTTTATGTTTAGGATTTGGGGATTGAGACTAGGAGATTGACAGAGATGTTAGTGGTGATTATTTGGTTTGTTTTTTGAAAACAGAGATATGTATATGGGAATTTCAGTTGTTTAAGTTATACTTCCATAACCACATTGTGTTTTGTCTGATTCTGAAGAGCTGATCAGAACAATCTGTTGCTATATCACTCATTGTTTTGCTTTTGTTTTTACATATTGTAAAATAAAAAGTGGTCAAGGTGACTTTAAAAGTAATACATTCATGCAGTATAAAATAAGTGAGAGTGGTAGGTATACATAAAGACGAAGTTGAGGAAGACAAATGTCCCCTCCCCTCCTCTCCCCTGCCCTGCTCTTTTCCCTTCCTACTACCTCATTCTCTGCTCTCTTCTGTATTCTTTCAACAATTTGTAAGGCTTTTTTGGGCCACTTTCAAAATTGTCACTATTCCACCACTATCTACAAATAATAGCAGTAGTACTTCCTCTTAGTGACTAAGCAGAATGTATTTGGAGATTATACAGACTGGCAGTTATGCTAATTACTGGGCTTGCTAATGTGAATGTTGAGTAAAATTTCATAAGACTGCAATAGTGCTGATGTTCCTGCATTCAAGAAGTACAAGCAGAATGGGCTGGATGTAGAAAGACCTGACATCATATGGGGCTGAAAAATAGAAAAGTTGATACAGGATTTCGTTAAAAAAGAAGCCAAAAAATAGACATTTAACACCAGCCAGTGTTAACATGTGCTTTCTGAAGTCTTGTCAAATAAACCTGCTTTTACTCTTCTTTGAAATAAAAAGAAGTGAACATTGAATTTTACATCCAAAAGACAAGAGTGTAGATCATAATTTAAGGTGCTGGGACTGTATCCTAGAAAGCGGTGACTGGGTGACATTCAGTGGCCTCTAGAGGTGAAGGTTAAAGGACTGAATGGTCCATCCTGGATTTTGTCTGCATGCATTTGTGAGCCGGCTAACATCTAAATAACTGAGAATGTCAAATAATTGATTTTTCCATTGAAACAACAGCTTAATTAGGGTATATACTTTAAGTGCAAAAATGCACAGAAGTGGCAGGTTACTGCAGAACTGATATAAAATGTGTTTTACCCTGCTGATGAAGTTTTAAAATACTTGCATATATTCAAAGTTCTATAATACAAAGGAAAAAGTTGTAATAGTCTGAATTTTGGAATTTAATCCAGTGGAATGTGGAACTAGCCATGTATATAAATACTCAATTTTTAATCTGTGGGATAGATCTGAGAGGCTTGGGAAATTTCAGTGGATTGCCTCCTCTCACCCCTCTGCTTTACTGCCTTCCTTAAAATTTTACCATCAAATTTACAGTCAGTCAGAAGGCTATGAAAGTTTCTAAATCCATTGAGCCTAGCTTTTCCATGAAGGATTTTTTTTGTGTGTTGCCATCTTTTCCCCCCAACATCTCTGATGGTTTTTATGGCTTTTTTGACAGGAACTTGGGGAGATAAACCCCAAAAGAACACAAGAAATGATGACTTATGATCTCTCCTATAATTGTTTGACTATAACAGACATTACATCTTAACAACAAGCTTTGGGGTGGGGATGATTTTTTGAGTTAAAATTAGATCATGTTGGATGTCTTAATCATATGTCTTACTATATCATGGTTAACAGCTACAAGTTATCATACACAACCTAATTTCTTTAAACATGGACAAAAGTAAGTCTTCTAATTTAGACTCATAAGCAGGAAGAATCTTTTTAAATACTAATTGTTTTAAAATGGCATTCAAAACCAGTTGTCTTTCAGAGAAATTTATTCATAGTGTAAATCTTAATTTTAAATCAAACCACGTTATTTTCAATGTTTACTGAGTTTACGTTTTGTTTCACGCAGGACTATGTGATGTAACAGGAGGAACTGTTACACCTTGTTACATCCTTGAAGTATAACTGTCTGTTGAGGGTGTATTATAGTTTATTAATAAGAACAGTTTAAATCTAATCTGGTAGTGCTTTTGTAAACTCAGTGAACTCTAGCAACTGCATCTCATGATCTGTTAAACTTTTGGTTGTACAATAAAACTGCAGAATCAGCACTGTGTTCAAAAGCTGCTTCTGCATGATGGTATGTTGTGACCGTTTCCTCATGTTGTTTCTCCAGGGTATTGTCTTGAAGCTGCAAAGGGATCAGTCAGGACCCAGATTATAAGAGTTAATGTAACAATGCAAGATTGTATAGGGCTGTAGTTGTGCATTTAAGAAGTTGATCCATACAGTTTGAAGAGTAAGGGTTCAAAGTAATTTATACTGTTCTCTGCTTTTTTCATTGGAGGTGGAAGGTGGTTCTTTTACAGCCTTGAATTAAAATAGCAGCTTTCATGACTTTTTTCTGCCTGACCATGTTTGCAGAGTGTTCTTAGTTGTATTTTGATAAACTGAAATAAAATTTATGCATTTCGATACGGGGCGAGTTTATAATAGTTGACTTTATGCATTTTTTTGAGTTTTGAAGTTTTCATATGAGACCCTAAAGAATATCTTTTATTTAGTCTTTAAACTCTTTTGTTAACCATATATATATATATAACCATACTGAGATACCCTGTTCTAGCAAGAGTTAGTGAGACCTGAACTTGTGTTTCAAAAAAGCCTGAGCGCTTCTGTTTAGAAAATTGGCAAAGAAAATAAACTTTAAATAAAACATGAAAAAGTGGTTTTCTTTTTCCTGTCTCCATGGAGTTGGTTCCTTGTTCTTACATCTCCTATTAAGTTGATTAAATACTTCCTGATGACTTTTTCTTTCTCTATTTAACATTAATGTTTTTGAGGTGAATGGTTTCTTGCAACAAATATTATATGTTTTATATGTACATATAATATATCAGGTCATACACCACTTATAGGTATTTGATATAATGTGACATTGTGGTTCCATGTATTTGTGAGGGCAGTCTTTCTTTAGAATGTGTATTTCTTAATCATATGAGGGAAATCAAATGCTTTTATCTTTAAATAAAATTGTGAGTTAGAAGCAGACAGGCTTTTTTTTAAAG
Organism: Scolopax mira; assembly: GCA_004320125.1. Taxonomy (NCBI): domain Eukaryota; kingdom Metazoa; phylum Chordata; class Aves; order Charadriiformes; family Scolopacidae; genus Scolopax; species Scolopax mira. The sequence goes on from BJBW01006568.1 coordinate 22,397, forward strand.
TATTTTGCAACCATATTTCATATAACTTCTCAGAAATAAGTGTGTTAGCAAGAAATCTTTTTCCATATAGAATTTCTTTAACTCTTGGTGCATTTATGCATTTTTCTCTTTACAGAAAGTATCAGTGAAAACAATGCTTTTAAAGCTGTTTAAAGCCCAGATAACACATAGAATAATAGAAAATAGGGCTGGTTGGGACCCCAAGAGGACTTCCAGTTCATCCTTTGCCTTGAGGTATGACCAGCTATAAGATAGCAATTCCTGACACTTATTTGTCTAATCTAGTGATTCCCAGCTTGGAGGGCTTGCCTTATCAGTGAAATAAATAGGCGCCATGGCTGAGGCAAGGGCACATAATGGGCAATACACAGAATTTGAGTTAATCATCTCTGGAAGAGCTGTGCTGCCTACATAGGAGAAGTGGACCAAACAGATCTTAGAGCTCTTAGATCCAGTATGAAACTTCTACAGTTTTTTCAATTGGTAGTTTACTACTGAAAGGTAAGTGAACAACAAATCAAACTACTGACCTAACCAGGGATGGAGATTCCTTGAGCTCCCTAGATAATCTGTCTCAGTTGTTGTCTCATCATTATCCTTACCATTAGACTTTTTCCCCTACTGTTAACCCTGAATTTCTTTCCTGCTGTTTGCTACTTTGCCCTCAGTGGAAATGCAGAGCAGTCTGTTACTTTTCTGTTTGTAGCAACTTTTTATATATTTCACAAATCTGAATCTTCTCAGGTAGATTCTCAACATCTTCTTTCTGTAGACTCAACAGGTCATATTTTCTAGACTTTTGACCATTCTTGTTGCTGTTCTTTATATAGTTTCTAATGGATCTTTTTTGAAATAAGATGTCCAAAACCAGACACTGTATTCCAAAAAAAATGTATGGGGACAACACAAGGGTAACACCATGCGTCTTGCACAGAACACTACTTATACAGTCAGTGTCATGTGAGTTTGGGTATTTTGTTGTGATACAGCATTATGGACTCATGGCCAGCTTGTGATCTATTATACCTTCAACACACTTTTTTTCCAGAACCGCTGTTGAATCAATCATTTATCATTTTATATTTTAAAGTTGATTACCTCAGCTATGCGTAATGCTTCATCCCCATTGAGTTGTGTTCTGTCTGTATCAGATGCCTCTTATGAATTTTGCATTAGAGTGCTTAAATAAAATGCACAAACAGCTCTTGGAGCAAGAATGAGGATTTGCCTCTAGAGAGTATCCTAATCACAGAGCTATTCAGACTTTCTCTTGCTTGTCCATACATTCACGTTCCTGACTGCACAGTTGCACAACTTCACTGGTAAAATGCTGAATAATCGTATTCCAGTTCTGCCCATAACTTGTTTATTAGGGAAGAAAGAGTTGTGTTCAGATCTCCTCAAGCTGAGAAGGGTCTACAACACAGGTCTTGCATCTCCTTGGAAAGACCTAACTGCTACACTGTTGTAAGGGAAATGGTTGTGTCCTCTGCTATATTTATTCCATCAGTGGAAGCTGTTGACTTAGAGCACATTTGACAAGAAAGTTAAAGATACCTAATTAATAAGAGTCTAATGAAAATAAGTAGATGGGTAGTGGAAAGGGATTGTCCACACTCCTGACTTGTGGAAAAGTCTGCTTCCACTTTGTTACATACTGAGGAGTCCTTACAGGGGACAACCAATCATAGTCACCAAAATAAATTAATTGTGAGCTGCAAGTACTCACAACATCAGACTTCTTTAGGTTGCAGAACTGCTTGGTTAAGTAAAATGATTATCTCTGTTTTGGTATTTAGAGTTTGGGTTAAGGACTGAGCCCAGAGAATCTCTGGGGTTCTGACCAGATGTGAATATCTACAGTGTACAGCTGAAATTGCTTAGATTCAGTTTAAAGCAAATGGAAATAAAGGGGTGTCTTTAGGATGCAACCCATCTCATCTTAAATTAGATATTTCAAATGGGCTGGATGAATTTCAGAGCCCATTTCTGCTATGGCCTTAAAAAGAAAGAGTGAATGTGTCAGATGTAGAGGTCAGCCTTGTAGTCATCTTGAGCTGGTTAAGATGAATCTCACCTTCGACTTCTGGCTTTGAGAGTAGCTCTTCACTATTGGGTCTTAGAGAATGCCACAGCTGCTTTTCTTGTTCTTTTATTGTTCTCCATATTTCTTTAGAAGCCTGTTTGTCAATCTGCATCTTTTGCTTATATTTCAATCAATTATTAATTAGAGTACATTAATTTATCCATATCTTTACTATTTAAGACTTACTGCTGGGAACCTGAGTGTATTTCCCTTCTGGTCCAAGGTTGTTCCTAGGATTTGATAGATCTTTTATACTAAATTCAGAGACCGTTCAAAGAACAAGATCTAAAAGAAGACTTTGGAATACAAGATCTTTCCAGCATGTGGGATTAAGCATACCTATCAACAGAAACACATTGCAAAGAAAATCTTCACGTGCTTTTCACTAGTAATAATGATTAGTGTATATTTTAAGCCAGAAGATAGACTGTCATAGCTGAAACTAGTCTGGTTGCTAGATGAGAAGTTACAAACACAGGCTTTTTCTACTACTTGTAAACTTAAGAGAGTGTAACATTAAGATGCAAACAAAACTCTCTAAACTCAATTTAAGTTGATAATTTCTTCCCACAACTCATACACCATGTCTCTTTTGCCAGGTAGCAATGGAAACCTTTCCTTGAACATGTGCTTTGAATGTCTTCTTCTTTAGGGATAATGGTTTTTAACTGAAAGAGGGAGATTTAGCGTTTCTGTATTCTGAATTCAGCGCTTTCTTACTTTAAAAGCCTGGATAAATAAGTATTTGTGGAAGATGATGTGTGGTATAGAAATCAAATATATTTTTGCTAAATCAGGCCCTAAGACAGTTTGGGAGCATAGGTTTTGATTCAGCATGCTTTCATTAATTTGGTTAGTCATTATGATGCGATTATGATTCATTTAATTCTGTGTAACCGACTGCTGCACAGTAAGTGACAGCTGAACCATGTATTATCTAACAGCTAGAAAAATAGCATCACTGTCATGTTTAGAAGGCTGAGGATTATACTTTTATTGAACATGTGTTTTGTACTCAAGTCAAAATGCTTCAGAAAAATCTTACTTTTTCTCAAACTACTTGTAGCATTACAGATTACTGTGAAATATCACAGTAAACAATATGAACTACTTAAAAATAACTTAATTCAAATTTATGAATAGAATGAAGCTTTTTGTTCTGATAATTTATTGGCTTTTTGGATTGGTTGTAAAATTATGTGTGTGGATGCTTTGTTGACAGTCTGATTTACATATATGTGGTGGGGTTGAGGAGCTAAATGTAACTGAATGGGAAGCATTTCCCAAGGGCTGATATTACTTCCATACTAATATATATCACATCAGAAGATATTTCAAGTGAAGCAGTAATTTTAAGTATTCCACTGAACTTTACTAAAAAAGTCATGTAGATTCAAAAGTTATCAGGTTGTAAAGTTAATAAAACCCCAATATGATTGAAAGAAAATTTTATTTTTACCTAGCATCCCACATTTCTTTTTAAAAATGGCGTTCTTCTGTGTTTAAAAATATGTATTAGAAAATTCAAATATATTTTTTCTGTCCCTGTTTATGGATTATCGGAAAAAATGCTGTAGAGGGTGCTGTGAAGGCACTGAGCCAAGAAAACATATTTTCAGGGTAGAGGACAGAGAAAGTACTTGATATTTGAAAGCATTGGATTCTTCTGTCTGCTTGATATCTAAACATGCAGGTGGCCAAAGATGAATGAAATTTAATGGACTATAGCTGAGTATTGATGTACTTTTATATATTATGAATTTCTTTAGGCATGGTTGGAAGATAAGTGTTTTTAGCTACTTTTTAGTATTTATTTGAACATGTCTTTAGCAGAATTTACTGTGTTCTTGTCTAAAATTTAGCCTGAGTTATATATTTGAAAGGTCTTCATAGCACAGAAATTCTCATCTATAAAATCAAGATTTTATTTGGGGAAAGGAAAAATAAACATTTGGTTAGATTTTTAACTATTAGTATGAATTCTTATATTTGTTCTGCACAAACAAAAGTGATTATAATTGTAGAAATTAGGCCATGATCACACTGACACTTATGCCCCAACTTAACTTCTCAGACTTAACTAAGTAGAATCAGTTATTTGCAAGTAAGGGATTCATTATTTAAAAAGAATATGGGTTAAAATAGTGCCTTTGTTTAGACTTCATAATTTTGCCCAATAGTATTTCAAAAGAAATAAATAAAAAGCATCCACTGAAAGTAGAGTTTTGGAGTTGAGTGATGATTTAATACTTAATAATCAGTTTGGGTTTTTTTAAGATTTTAACCATTGTGCTTATAAAGACACTTATACTTTGTACATATATACAAAACATACAATATACTTTACAAATGACAAAGTTTACTCTTTCCATAAGAAAGGATTTCCTGAAAGTTTACCAATAAATTTAATTAGATCAGTGGGTTATTAAATGAGTAAAGGCGTGATTGCTTTTTTTGGTGTTATTATTAAAATAATTAAATAATACATTCCAAATTTTATTCTTAGGTTAAATAAGAAAGTGTAGTTTACAATTAGCATTTTTTGTCACTCTTCATAAACACAACTTTTTTCTTTATCAAGGGCTTAGGAGTGGTTTATTATAGTATACATGAAAAACTTGCCTTTCAAAGGGGATGCAGTTTCTAACACAAGTAAGACCAAGCACTTCCTTAATAATGATGACCTATTTTAAAATAGTTCCTGCCTCCCATTGGCACTGCTGGGTGTTCAGTAAAGCTGCCCACAACAAAGATGGTTGTCTGTGTTAAAAGAGGGAAATTGCCAACAAATATCTTCTATCTTGGACATTAATTTTCATTCAGTATCTCTAAAGTTACTGAATGGTTTTATCATGATGTGGAAAGAGGTTTATACAAGAGCTCTACTGTGCATTTCCATTGCTTAGTACATTTGGTCATCATTAGTATCTTTTTTAGGGATGATTTGAACATCTGCATAATAGTTTTTATGTTTACATTACTGAAATGTATTCTAGCCTTCGTTTCAGTTTAATAAAGTATTTTTTCAAACAATTACTCTGAGCATGAAACAAAGGGAGGAAAGGGTTGTTATTGAATTCTATGTCATCAACCCAATTATTCTTTACCTTTTAATTCATAATTAAGTTCATAGTGCCATACTAAATGAAAACTTATGTAAGAATTTATACAGAAGATAGATTCATCACTAAAAATTTTAACATATCTTTTATGGTATGTAGTAAGCATTTGTGTTGGGTTTATATGTCCAGGTGCTGGTGGTAGGCTGCAGCGGTGGCTTCTGTGAAGACACCAGGAGCTGTCCTCATGTCAGACAGAGCTGGCTTCAACCAGCTCCAAAATGGACCTGCTGCTGGCCAAAGCTGAGCCCATCAGTGACACTGGTGGTGTCTCTATGATAACGTGTTTAAGAGATGATAAAAAATGCTGAGTGAGAGAGAGGAGTGAGAAAAATGTGAAACTACTCTGCAGACACCTAGGTTAGTGAAGAAAGAGGGGGAGGAGGTGTTGTAGCCTGTGGTGAAGATCATGATGAAGCAGGCTGTTCCCCTGCAGCCAATGGAGGTTAACAGTAGAGGAGATATCCATCAGCCCGTGGAGAACCCCACACCAGAGCACGGGGATATGCCCTGGAGGGAATTGTGACCTCATGGAGAGCCCACACTGGAGCAGGCTTCTGTCAGGAACTGCAGCCCATGGAGAGAAGTTCACACTGGAGCAGGTTTCCTGGCAGAACCTGTAGCCTGTGGTGAGACCCATGCTGGAACAGTCCATTCCTGAAGGACTGTACCCCATGGAAGGTCCTAAGCTGGAACAGTTCTTGAAGAGCTGTAGCCCATGGGAAGGACCCATATTGGAATGGCTCATTAAGGACTGTATCTCATGGAAAGGACACCATGCTGGAGCAGGGGAAAAGTGTGAGGAGGAAAGAGTGGCAGAGATGACGCGTTAGAGACCAACAAAAATGTGCATTCCCCATCCACATGTGCTGCTTGGGGGATGGAGGTAAAAGATTCAAAAGTGAAGTTGAGCCAGGGAAGAAGGAAGGAGTGTGGGGGAAGGTGTTTCTTAGCTTTGTTTTTATGTACACTGTCTTACCCTGTTATTAATTGGCAATAATTTAAATTAATCTTCCAAAGTCTGATTTGCCTATGATAGTAACTGATGGGCCAAATTATTGTCCTTATCTTGACCTATGAGCTGTTCCATCTTATTTTCTGCCCTGTCCTGCTGAAGAAGGGAAATGACAGAGTGGCTTAATGTGTCTCCAGTGGCCAGACAATGTCAACCCACCACAGTATTTTGCAAATACATTTACAACTGCTAACTTGAGCCTAGTGACACTACTCTTCCTGTGTTCCCTGCAGAATCAACACAGCAAAAGTAAGAGAGGCTTCTCCAGAAGGCAGCTCTGAGGGAATAAATTCAGCTCCGAAGCCCTGGGTAGTTCTCTTCTGTCAATGCAGCACTGGCAGCTCCATTGCTACCCCAGTTGCACCTTCCTGCCTCCAGGATGAAAAATATTTTCCCTTTCATCATTTTGGCAGAGCATTTTTTTAATCTACAAAAAGGAACTGATCCGCTTTACTGTAGAGTCCCACAAGTTGCTGAGCTAGCACAGCTGAGGGGCTGGGAAAGATTAGCTGCAGTGCTTTTGGAGTTTCTGGGAGCAATGGACTTATTCCACCTTTATTTCCAGAGTCTGCAATGATAGGTCATGTTGCAGGCACTGAGAAAAGCAGCAGTCAACACTTAGAAACTCATTTCCGGTTTTGAATGTGCTGTTTGACGTCTATGAATGGATGCAGCCAAAATTAGCATTCAGAGCTTTTCTCATGAAGAAAACAAGGAAAATGCTCATATGCTCATAAAATTTTGTGGGGGAATAACTGGAGGTGGAAGATCATTGCTGAAGCTAGTTCAGATAGAATTAAGTTTTGTGTCTCTATCAAACAGCATATGCAGGTTTGTTTTTTTTTTTTCTCACTTTTAAAACTCTGATTTTCTGACATAACGGAATAGGTTTGTTCAGCTCATAGGACATGGAAAGAAAGTAGAGAGCTGGCTAAGTGAATGGGCTCTAGAAACTTGTGTTGTTGCAATTTCTGATGTGATCTGGGACATAAATAACGAAGGATGTGTAGCAAAGGTCCCAGTTGTAATTGCTGCACACACAAGCTTTTATATTTTCACAGGTGACTGGACACTCTTTTTATTGTGTAAAATAGTGGTGAGAGCTGCTTTGCCCCCAGTATTTAAGTTTTTCTGTGGAGATAAGATCTTCTGATTGTTCAAATTACGTGATGACTTTGGCTTTAAGTTTGTTTGCAATTTACTTGAAATATAGCCTACACTGATATTTCTTAAAAAAGACATATACATAATTTTGTTGTAATTTAATCTGTTATTAAAACGTAATTTTAAATAGTGAATCCTGTAATTGGCAACCATTATGACTGAATTTCAGTATGCTAGGGTCATGAACTCATGAACTACTGAAAGTTTGCAAGATCACGCAGCAAAACACAAAGTGTGAACTTACCATTGCTACTGCCTACGCCAACACGTAAGAAAAAGACATCGCATCAAAGCATTTATTTTTTTCTAACTGTAATAAAAATAATTGATTCTGCTAAGTTATGAATTTGTAGACTTGTGCATCTGATATGCTGCCTCATTGGCTTAATTGAATTCTTTTTTAAAAATGTCTGTTTAAGAAATATATCAATTAAAAATATCATCATGCTAGTAGCAATTTTCTGAATGCCTACCTAGCTGTCTTATTTTTAAGCAATGCTATATTTAGAGGGACATTTCATTCTTTCAGAAGAGAAATAAATCTATCAGGACTAGGACTATTATGTAGGACTATTAAATATTCACATATTTTGTACTACTTGGTTGCTAATATTAGCCCAGTATTCAGTAGGAGCTACATTCTACCATTGGTTAGAAAAAGTTGTGGTGGTGTTTTGTTTTTTGTTGTTTTTTTTCCCTCTTGAATTGCTATAAAAGTCATCTTTGATCTGCATTTTGTTGAAAAATAAAGCAGCTGTTCCCTTTTTTATGCCTCCCTTCTAGACTGCTGGCAAAAATTACTACAGAAGCAATATTTTAACATGTCAACATGTGTTATGCCCGCAAAATGAGTGCGATGGTCCTCCTTTCAGAATCAAAGCCTGCTCTTCTGGAATGATTATGAATAAATTATACAATTTTAAAATGTCCTAATAACTCAGAAACTAGCAATTTTATTAAAACCATTTTCAACATTTTTTCTATAAATATCAGACACAAATTTCTGGCGGATATAGTGAGTATATTAACTTACATGTTAATATTCAGACTCAGTGGCTGGTTGAACAAATGTCTAGTGTCTGACTGGATTAGTGACTCCATTACTGGTTTGTGCTGCTGGCTTGTGTTATTGTAAAATGAAGTAATAAAAGGTCTGTCTTAGTAACGCTGTATTTAAAGAAGATGCACTTGTATTAGATGTTTCTCTCTGTAGAAAGTGAGGCTGGAACTTCAGTAGAGTTATAATAACGGACTTATTCTGAAAAAAGGAAGATATTATGGAGGGCATGTTTATCTTAAACAAGACTTCTTCCATCCAGGAAGTGATATATTTCTTCCAGTGCTCCAAATACGTTTTCAATTATATAAGTGCTGGTTTAATATTTTTAATTTTACTTCCATTTAGGTTATACAAGATAGGATTTTCCAATTTCCACAATTTTATATCCATTTTATATAAAAAAGGGTTATGGGAGATGACCATTTAAGTCTGTCAGTCCTATAGATTTTAATACAGATTAATTTTATATTATACACTTTCCCCAACTAATTTTTCATGGCTGGAACTTGGATGAAAATATTTGGGTTAGATCATATAACTGGCAAATAAAACACTTTATTGCCTTTTTGTGATGCTTTCCTGAAAATTTTGTTTCCATAATAAAATGTTTGAGCCTGATTTTGGTTTAACTTGCATTCTTTTATTCTGTTAGAAGTCTACTGATGGCATTAGATCAGTTCTGATTTAATCTTATTGTCAAAATAAAAAAAAAATTAGGCCCATTATTCCTCATCATTTATGTCAAAACCCGTAATGGCTATGCGGGAGTGAGAGACTGCAGACATCCTTGCTCCTCTCCTGTAGAATTTAAGCAGTGAATTTGTAGTTCCTGAACTGGCATTGCTGCCTGTGGAAGAGCAGAGAGAACAGCGATCTGAAGTGAGGTGGAGTGCCCACACTGGGGAGATCCTGAAACAAATAAAACCCCATTTTGTCATCCTGCAATTGTATTATTTAGTCTCATAGGACTTCTACCATTTTCACTTGATACAGACAACCATATCACATCCTTATAATCACTGTACTATAAGAAAATTTCCAAATTTTCTTATATTTATTGTTAATACTGCTTGAGATGGAGGCATACATATTGAAATCCTGGATTGTTGGCTGGCTGCTAATATTTTGCTGATGTCTTCATTATTCTTACACAGTAAGGTATTTTCTGATAATTTCTTCAAATATTGATAATGTTTTCCCTTCTTTTTATCCACTTATCTACACTAGATGTAGATAAGTGGATAAAATCTGTAAAATAAATACAGAAAAGAGAGATAATTTGCCCAGAATGCCGTAGCAAGAGAGTAAAATGACAGTTATACATTATAACTGCTGAAATTAATCAAGCTATTCACTGTACCTGTTTAGAACGAACTTACAAAGCAGTGAAGAAGTTAGCAAGCTTTGTAGTGTTAGCTCTTACTGTATTCACTGTTGCTTCTAGAGTTTTTTCCTTTCTATTTTTTAAAAAATCTTAAATGCTTCATTAATCTTATGCAAAGATTACAGATAAAAATATCTGTACCTGCAGATATTTTTGTGGAACATGAAGATTAGCAATTAAATAAACTGAAACCAGGGTAGATTCCACAAACATGAGAAAGCTTTGGGGTTAAAGTTCAAGAATAATCACATGTGTAGCAAGTATTGTGCTTACAATAATAAAAAGTAAGCGAGTTGAAGGAAATTGCAACTTGATATCCACACTTATGACATCATCTTGTATATAGATACATCTTTAGGTTTTTATTTGTTTGCAATAGATAAAGGGAGGATAATAGGGCTTTCAGTGGTTCTCATTCTTTCTTTTTTACAGCCAGTTAACTAGCCTTTAAGAGCGTACTCAGTATTTGAGTTACTTGAATCAGTTTTTACACAATTATTTTTTTCTGGAATCTAAAAATATTTGAAGAATAATTCTGGATTAAAGCTAAAAGAAAGCTATTTATTAATAAAATGCAAAGTAGAAATTATACTTCCATTTGTCTAACATTAAAAATCCAAAATGTCTTCTGTATGTGTATATATGATTTTTATGGAAAATGTCAATTATTTTTGAAAAATAGCAACTAAAAGTCAATAAATTTTGGGGTCTCATTAAGAAAATCTTTCTGATTGAAAGTTTTTTACTGTTTGTGTTACACTATAAAACACTTTAGTGCTATTTTATCTCTAGTGGAAAGTATGTAAAAATAGTTGTCTTATGGCCTTGCATTAGCTTTGTCCCAATATCTTTCTTGCAGTTCTTTTTAGTGGCAAATTCCTATATGTCTGTTGCTAAAGGAATACGACTTCGTGGATGCTAACAAAATTAACTCTTGTCTATAGTTAATTTATCCAGTTTAGTCAAGTAAGAATCAAAGTACAGAAATTTGAAAAGGGCGTATTTAATTAATGTTATTTCTAACAGTTAGCATTTGATAGCTGAAGCTTTTTTTTTTATTTTTTGTGCTGTCAGCTGCACCATTTCAAACTGAAGTGCTGTTTTTAATTTGCTTGTGACAGACAGCCGTGCCAGTCAAAATGCGAGAGCCTGGCTCAGTTGCTCTTCATTTGCTTATTCACTTTCTTGCTTTGCTACAACCTACTTATGCTCTCTTAATCTGTCAGACACACTTAAAGGAAGTTATAGTCTACATTTCCACACTACTTTTGCTTTCCCAGGTTTCCTTATTTTAATAAGCTGTTTTATCCGGTTTTAGTTAGAGCAGATTGATCTAAATTCTCCAGAAGAGATGGATGGATTGAGTCAAGGTGCCTGTTAGAATGCCACCAAAATGCTGAACATGCAGTGAAATCACCCAGCCCTGTTTCTGACGGTGCTGAAGAGGGACACAAAGCTCCTCTCGGGGCCAGGAAGGAGATCTGCTACTCTTCATCTCCAGCAGCTGTGTGGGTGTTTCCTGGACAGAGGTGGAAAGGGAGCTGACCTTACCATTTGTTAGCAAGTTTTGGGATTGTCTGCACTCTCACATAGAAGGAAGTGATTAGAAACAAGAACAAATCTGATTTAGATTATCCCTTTGCACTCCCAAAATACATTTTCACAGCCTTGAACAAATGTTGCCCCTGAAGCAGCACAAGTAGGTTTTGTTCCTTTCTCTGGGCTTTTAGTAAAAATAGAGCAAATGCGGATCATCCACGAGACTCATATCTTAGTGTGTTCATCTTTGTCTCTCTCTGCTTCTGTTATTTTCTGTCCTTGAGAAAGGATGTCATTATTGCAAAAAGTTTTCAATGGGAAGGTAGGCTGTTCATTTTTATGGGCATACAATTTTGAGCTGTGTCTAGTATTTGAAAATAAATAGTTGCAAAATTTGATTTCCAAATTGAGAATGCAGTTCTCAGTACTGAGGATCCAAGAGTTTCTCGGAATACATTTCCCAATATCTTCAGCTTGGTATATGTCCCAGTTCTCTGGATTCAGGTGTGCAACTCAACTTCGAGGGTTTTACTCAGGAATGGAACAAAATTAAAATGTTTACAAATTTTCTCCAGTTTCCTGGTACCCTGGTTTCCACAAAAAGGAAGCATCACCGTATGAATCAGGTGAGAGCCATTGCATGCTATAAAAAATAGCTGATTTTGATGATTCAGAGGGGAAGTTATCTGGGTCCTGATGTACAATGAAAGATTTGTTTAGGTTCAATCTAGGTCCTGTTCTGAATTCCATTACCTGCAGTGTGCATTCATAAGATTCTACTATCTAGCAGTATCTATAGCAGCAAGAAATGTAGTTTGGCATGCAGTGATGTTTTTAACCACAGAGTGTGTGATGAGGTGTGCTCTCCCAGGTTATTCTTGTTTGACAGGGAGGTTGCTGAATTTTATACAAGTTATGTTTTCCCATTCTCATTAGAAAAGTTGAAGTAGTCTGATCAGGAAATGATTAAAGCATGAATCAGAGAGACAGTGTCCTCATTTGAAAAGAAAAAGTGCAGCCCCTGGATACTTAAGGTTTTGAAACCACTCTTTGAGATCAGTACAACTGTGCCTCCAGGAGAAATGAAGAATCCAGTATGACCCCATGACTGTGCACTTGATAATCATTTCGCTCTTAATAATCTAATCAGTCTGTTGTAATGAAGCAATTAGCTTGCTCTGCCCCTAGCTGTAGTCTAATAGTGAATAATGGCATTCAGGCCTCATACACAGTAGAAAAAAATATTTTTATAAATCAGGCTATCTGTTGTGAGGACATTTATGGTGGATGAATTTAGCTTACTTCCATAAATTTCTTTGGATTAGAAATAAAGGTAATATAACACATGAGGGGAAAAAAAGGGAAATATAAAGAGAAAACGGGCAAGGAAAGGAGAAACCACAGCACTAAATCTGTCTGCTATTAGATTCTCTGGTTTCATTTGAAGTGATCAAAGAAGTGATCTGTGACAAAGTGTTATTCATTCCTGATCTCGTCAGCTAGCCTCAAAACCGTCCCTGTATTTTCCAATTTCTTTCATGGTCTAACATTCCATTTCAATATAGGTTATCTTTTGAGGGCTCTCTGTTTAAAATAGAAAAAAAAAATCCTTGTGTATTTTTAAATAGGATATGGGAAAGATTTTATTTGATGTGTGATATTTAAGGTTACAATATGTTTATTCTGATTTTGCCAAAACTGGGTAGCACTTGGGTTTTTTCTTCATCCACCGTCTCTCTCTCAGACTTCCTTTCATTCTCTCCTCTTTTTTTTGCAGTGCTTGTTCTTTCTAAGAGCTTTCTATGACACAGGCAGGTTTTGTCCAGTGCAACCATTACTCCGCTTCTACAATGACTTTTTCCTTTGTAGGAATAGCACACAGTATCAGACAGATGAGAGAAGGAAGGCAGAAGGCAGAATGTCTGGGTTTTGTTCAGTCTAATTGATGAAAGGCAGATCCAGATGGAATCAAGACTTTAGGAAGTTCTTCAGGGGAGAGAGTCCCTTTTTTGTGTGTAGTGTTTTTAAGGTTTTATTTAAGGTTATATTTATTTTCAAACTCTACCAATAGAATTTCCTACTGCAGTGTATTGTGCAGCAGTACTACAACTGTGTGTGTTCTTGTGGGCTCCTTGGCTTGTTTTCAGATCCTCAGTAAAGTTTGGGTATACTCAAGGCTTTATTAGACCTTCTCAAATTTTTGTTGGGATTTGCATGTTCACTCAGGTAATGAAAAAAATCTTTTCAGTTTTCATCAGGATTTTTTTATTTTTTGACATGTGCTGCTAGATATCTGGATTCTGCTGGAAGAAACCAGAATTTCTGCCAGCTTCTCTCCCAGCTTCTTGGCAGCCTTGCTGGCAGGCTGGTGGGAAGCCGTATTCTGCATCCTTTGAATCATTCAGTCCCTGGTTCTTCAGCAACAGGGACAGCTGGGGCTTCCAGGACCCTTAGTTCTGGGCAGCATGTCAGGTGGCTTGTTTCAAAATCCAGACTCCCAATTAAACTAGGTCAAAACCAGTAATTCCACTTTGTGGAAAATTTCAGAATTTTTGGTGTTCATTCTTCCATAAAACAGAATCACTGCTAGATTTGAACCTTGTATCTTCCTTATGTGAATTTTGAATGTTTTTCTGTCTGGATTTTTTTTTGGTATTTCAGATGAATCTAAGTAAGTCCTTCTCTCTTTTAACTTTTTCTCTTCAGTCAGTTACAGAAAATTGTTACAGAACAATGTTTATGCCTTAAAAGTGCTCTCACAAATACGAATGAAAATATCAAATTGTTAAGAGTGTGTGATCTGACATGTTTCTCAGGTAAGAAAAGTAATTCAGCTTTTCAGCGAGAATTAACTCTGACTACCTCTTTCTTTACTGGGGACTGAAATCTTATGTAGTGAAGCTACATAAACCAACAAAGATTACACCCAGAATGGGTATTCAATGTTAAATTGTTTTTGTTCTATTTATTTATTTGATTAAAATCACTTGCTGAACCAATGCGTCATAACTATATGAATCTAAAGTGGTCTTAAAGCTCTGCTATAAAACCTCTGATGTTACCTATATTCTGTAGTGTTTAAATATGCTTTTCTGTGTATTCAGCACAGCCAACAAACAAAATTTACTTCTAATTATTGTTATCACTTAACAAATAGCCTTCTGTTCTCTCATTTAGAACAAGAAAATTGTTTAACTCCTCAGAAAACTAAATTAGTACCATGCTTAGAGAATAATAGTGAACAAATTTAATTGCCTACCTTTCCCTATTCTTCCTTATCTAATTTATATTGTGAGCATTTGGGGGCAGCTCACAGGACTTTTTGTTGTTTTAGAAGTGCATGTCTAGTCTGGCTTATGCTAAAATTTGTAGTAACTATTTGCCTTTCTGCGAGTTTTGTTAAAATGTAACTGTAACTGACTTTCCCCAAAGGAACTTCTCTTAAATATGCCTTTTCCCTTTCATTAATTTTCAGACAACCCAGAAGAGAGCTCATGCTGAGAACATACAAAGAGGCAACAATAAACATTTATAAATGAAACAGGAGAATAGTAAATAACACTTAGAACTAACAACATTTTCAACCTTAAATTTCTTTGAAGCCTGCATCTTTGTTAATCAATTTCTTGAAATATAATTGGAGGTAATTATTAAGTCTGACACATGGTGGATTTTTTTTCTTTTTATCATTAGATATTATTCAAAGAGATTAAGATAAAAAGTAAGCAGTATTTTCACACTTTCACCTGTTTTTGAGGTTGGTTTTTGGGTTTTTTTTGGCCAATGTAACTGTCAGAATTTGAAAGATTTTGAAACAGTTTTCTAAAAAACCTTGGGGCCTGAGAATAGCTTCCTTCCGTTTCCTAGTTTATAGCTTCCTCCACCATCTGAATTTCATGTTGGGCTCTTCTCCCAGGACTACTTTACCGGTGCACTTCCACAGGCTCAGACAGCTGCCCTCTTAGTCAGGGGTCAGTTTCTGAAAAAAGAATAGGTAACTGCACAAGGAGAGGCAAGAGAATAAGAGGAGGAATCTGTCCGAGCTATCCACAGATAATCCATTTCTCCAGCAATGTCTTTGGACTTTGCTCCAAATGACGAAGTGTGAGTGTCCTAGTCATAAAAGTGTTTGGGAAGATGTTGATTTATACTAGCTGAGGATGTGGTCTTGCACCTTTATTATAAGATTAAATTACAGTCTACTCTTAGTACCCATGCCAGCATTGAGGAAATTATAACAATATCCTAGGGAAAAACGGAGGATTTAATTTTCATATTTTCTCCTGTGTTTGTTTAGCATTCCAAATGAAGAAAGCTTGAAGTTTGACTTGTAGGTGAAGCACATTGTTCATCTGCACTAGGGAGAATACAACTACTTTTTCACCATTCTTGCTTTAAGCCTGAATGATTTTATGGCACATTCTTCCAGAACTGTGTTTATGCCTTGTTTCAGGCTGTAAGTGCAAATCTGTGTGAAAGCATGGAGCGCTATGGTGCTGTTGCTGTTGATAAAATAGCAAATAAAAAATAATTTGCCAAGAAACAAGACTGTTTCTTACAGATAGACATTAATTTTCTTGAAAAAGTTGGTTGGTTTTTTTCTGAAGATCTATGAAACTGAGGAGGAATTTTTTCTTAGATTAGAAATAATTTGTGGTGTGGTGATCAGTTTTGATTTTCTGAAAGTTTTTGGTTTCGGTCTCTGTACTTGATATCTATGGCAGACTGAAGATGCATAAAGAAACTTGGATCAAACTGGGTTTTTCAGCTTTTAGCTTGAGATTTTATTCCCATCTTGAAGGCCTTCCTCATTCTAGATAAGAGTTGTACTTTCTGAGGGAGGGTTATGTGGCTGAATGGTGCCTAACCATCAAAAGCTTATTGTCCTTAAAGATGAGAAGACTGTTCAGAAGATTTTCAGGGCTTCTGTCTGGAGTAGGATCTAGTGATGGAACTGAAAGCATATTCTTTCTATTCTTTGGAATTTTTTTTTTAGTATCTGTTAGAGAATGACAGGCCATCCAAAGAGTCTGAAGGACTAGAAGATTAAGCCAAATACAGAGAAATTTTGAAAATTCTGAATAAAGAGGAAATTTGAAATTTCCTCAAATCCTCCTTTTGAAAAGTAGGCTCTTCTCCTTCAAGTACAAAGCAGAAGATCACAGAGGACCAGTAGGAAATTCTGTGTTTCCATCAAAACGCTTTACATTCTTAGTGTTTAGTCACTGCCCAGTTTTTCTAGACAGAGAACGAAGAAACAGTGGGTATCAGATCTTCATCAAAACTTAGCATAATAAAATTTTTAGAGGGTTACTTTGTGAGAGTACGTACTGAAATCAGAGTTCCTATTTAATTCTGTGTTCATCCAGTGTCTCTATTTGGTCTGCAGAACATTTAGGAGAGAGGCTACCAAAATGGTTATATGGCCATCTACAAGGAATACTTTGTGCGGTATTCTCAGCACTTTCCAAGAGAGTTTTATGGAGGTTGGAGAGTGTGGTGTGTCTTTTTTTTTTTTTTTTTGTCTGAAGTGGCACAGATCAGGAAATCTGTTGGTAATACAGCCATGCAAAATCACCAAACACATTTTATCATGTGGTTTTGCTGGTGGATTTTTTTTGTGTTTTGTTCGTGGGGTTTTTTTTGTTGGTTTTGATTGTTTGTTTATTCTAAATTTACTATAGGTATGCCCATACTTAGGTCTTGTTTCACCCTTTCTTTCTTCCTTACATTATTAACCCAAAGCTAAACACTGCTCAAGCTCTGGCAGATCAGGTCATTGCCAGTTGTGTTTGAAATTACTCTGTGGGTCTATGCAAAATGCTATTTTGCCACTTCTGGGATCCCTAAGGGTGTACCTTCACTTGTATATTCTAGCATTTACAGATTAGGTGTGCTGTTGTACCTCTGTAAGATTAAAGAATCAGAAAAGTCATTCTGTCTTTACCACAAATGCAAAATGTGGAAGTTGGGATTGCTCTCCTAGACTTTGTTTTAATTTGGGGCCACAGGGGGCTTTCACTAATAAAGTAAATGATACAGTCATGTGTACCAAGGAGATTAACAACCTTCAAATGAGGGATGTCATGTGAGTACTTCCTTAGACTTTTAATATTTTTACCCCAAATAGTGGTGAAGAAATAAGTTGTATTTTTCAGCTTCCACAGGAATACGAAGTACTAAGTTTGCCATTCTCTTGAGAAGATTATGGATAGGTGATGGTAAAATGAGGTTAAGGCAGACAAGCTGTTTACTGTGTTGATAAGTATTTGAATTTCTGTACTACCTAATTATTGATTGTTCATTGATAAATGTGCTGGTAAAGAAACAGTTCACTACACCTTTCCCAGAGTTATCTGATGTATAACTTGATGTACAAATTGCAAAGGTCAGAGGCATATGGAATTGAAATTGTCAAGGAAACTATTGTTTCCCTGATTTGTAGTAATCTGACTTCGTACGAATACACAGAGGAATACAGGAACTAGTCTTTAAATTAGTCTTTTCCCCTTCTCTCTGCAAAACGTGAATAAAAATAATTTCCTTCTGCATTTTTCTAGGTTTTCTGTAAGAGTTGGATCAAAGTCTCATTTGTTCCATCTTGATAGTTAAAGATGCTGAACTACAGTGGTCTTACAGTTCATTGCAGAGTGGGGAACGATTTAGATTGTGTGCACTGTATATCTCTTCAAATGTGTTAAATACCTTGGGTTTTTTCACCACCTCAATAATACAAAAGACAGCCAAAATAATATTTTTTGGTAAATAACAGACTAAATGATTAAAATATACAAACTATCAAACTGGTCCCCCCGGACCCATATCTTGGCTGATATCTTTTACAGTGGCCAGTCATAACTGTTTAGGACAGAACATCTCAACAGGCATTTTTATATCTACCCTTGTTCAGAAAAGGTTTTGCCAGAATCTAGGATTTGCTGAGCAGGGCATTGTACTCACACCACTGAGCATTTTTTAATCCATTCATACCTCTGGTTTCAACACATACTGTGTACCACGTTCCCAACTGAATGAATGAAAGCACTGTGGAGGAAACCCCAATTTTTTAAATTTTCCACTTGATAGTTCTAGTAGGCACCACATAGCTCTACTATCCCAAGGAAAGTAGCAAAGCCACATCCATCTTGACCACATTCATTGTGTTTGGATGGATTTTGTTATATCCCCCCTCAATTGCTTCTTTTTACAGTTTAGACAATCTCAGTTTATCTGAGTTTGATCTTAGGTCCTTAAAATGTTCATGTATAGATTTTCTAATTAGAAAATAATTCTCTGCTTCTGATCACCCTTATTGTCCTTCTTGCTAGTTTTTTTGAATAGATTTTATGTTTTCTGAAGGGTGGTAACTAGAACTGAGAGCTTAAAAGACAGCATTTTTATCATGCAATACATTATGTATGACATTGTCTTTAATAAAAAACCCCACAAAGTTACTGCTTTTCCTTTATTTAACCACTACTATAAGTTCTATTTCATGAAACATAATAGGTAATGTATTAGTGAGCTTTATATCTCTAGCTACAGTTATTTTTTGCATGTGCATTACTTTGTAAATACCCACACTGAATATTATCTAACATTTAGTTACCTGTCTGATCAGTCTTTTAAGATTTCTTACAATTCATCTCAATCAGCTTCAAATTCCAGTAACTTTGATCCATGTGAATTTTGTCACCAAAGTTTATTTTGTGTTTATCTAAAACTTTGGGTTTAGATGACAATATCCAAGCTTTCAGAACTGACATTTTAAACTGAGAATGCACTAAATACAGGATTAAATCCATATATTTTAATTAAAGCTTTTTAATGACACATATTAGTTTTTTTTCAGATTTCTTTAGTCCTAAGTAAAATACAGATGATGAATTCCTGTAGTTTGATAATTTTATTAAATCAATAATATCAGGTATTGATTTGAATATAAATATTACTCACCTGCCTTCTAATATTCCAGTTACTGAACTTAAATCTTTCTGCACCTCAGGACTACAAGAGAGGATTTTCTTATTCTATGTTTGATTGCAACAGTTTTATATGCAAATGTAAGAGAAATTATGAAAAATGTGGTCTAAATGTGATTAGACCTTATGTAATAAAATTTGCTATCTTCTTTGTTCAGAATTATTGTAAGGAATGTATAGTTTGCCTTAAACGAAGTAAAGCAGTGGTAACTGGAACAATTTAGAAAACATAGGTATATATGTATATGGTCATAGTACTATATTTATTTACTTAGCTGGAAATCTTGTTAAAATGGTATACGTGACTATAATTTAGATAACAGAACAGACAAAGCGCTGTTCTTGCGAGGTGTTAATGTTTTAAAATGTATTTATTTAAATCTTTATTAGCCATTTCCATCTCTGTGTTTTTTGTTTTTCAACATTTAGAAAATTTGGCATTAGAGTGTTTCCTGATAGCTTTGTGAATGTTATAAAGCACCTACTGTACTGCATTTGCACTGTGTTCTGTGCCTGCAGTCCTTGAAAAATGTACAAGCCAGAGGATTCCACATGATGCAGAAATACCTTCATAATACTGAAGACTGTTTTCTAAGTCTCCCCAGTAAGCTTCAATAGCTGAGGCTCCTTTATAACCAAACTGAAAATGTAGACATTTTTATGTGTGGGGCATATGCACATAAAGATGTGGAAGTATTTGAGGCAAAGTGGAGAAATGCCAAGTTTCTTCTGGTATACATATATTTAGTACCAAATGTTATAATTTAAAAATAATTGACTGCTATGCTTTTAAAAGGAAAACTGATAATTATTCTTAATTTCTGGTTTTTTTTAGTGCATAGCTGAATGGAAGATGAGTCCCTAGAAGCAATTAATTATTCTTTAGTCAACAAGTCCAAACTCTATCTCTTGGATATGCATGTCTTAATAGTCCATTTCATAACTATTTTATATGTAGAACATAATTAGTTTAACTGTATTTTGCTGTCACTTTTCTTATTTGAAAGTATGCTAGTATGCTCTTCAGAGCCAGAAACCATCCTCTAATCCCTTGCTTAAATGAGCCCCAGCCATCTTATATGTGTTCTTTCACATTTTTCTTCTTTCTGTGATATTTGCCTCTATTTTTACTCCATTTTTCCATTTCGCATCTTACTACAATTCAAATCTCATCCTGTTTCTTAACTTAGGCTCCATCTTCCCTAATCATCCTCCCAACTCTTCAGGTGTAAGTTTGTCTTTCTTGAAGAGGTTTGTGTGTGTTGTTCAAGGTGAAGTTTTACGAGGATCAGTGCGTTGGCATTAACACTCCACCCTTTAGCAGACATGGCTGGACTGCTTGTCTTTCTCCAGTTGCTCTCCTCTGTTATTCTACAAGGCCATTCCTAATCATTGTGGGACCATGAATGCCTTCTGTATACTAGCTTCCTAAATGCACGATCTTGTATTTAGCAAACAGCACTTTGAGAAGGGAGCAAAGAAGCTTGTATACCTGCAAAACACTAAGTACAGATGTACTTAACATTAATGAGTGATGTGACTTCCCTGCTCTGAAGGGTAGGTGCCACAGCCCAGAAGCAGAGCTGGAGATCAGCAGTTCCTCACACAGCCTGCTGTAAGAATAGATGATGCAGGCCCAGAGGAGATGGGGCTGATGAGGATTGTCTAGACACAGGGCTGTGAAGAGCCCTCAGATTACCTCCAGTGTTGAAGGGTCCCACAGCTGCTGCACCCTCCCACAGCTCCTCTCCCAGGATTCTTTAGTGAGCCCTGACCCTGCCTTTTATAGGTGTGTGGGAGAGAATGCCTCATTCTGATTGGCTCCTGATGTGCTGGTGATTGATGATTGGCTATCATTGTGCGGGCTCCGCCTGTCCTTCTTGAAGGTTCTTCACAGGCAGGTGGCAGTGGTTGTGTGAGGTTGTGGAGTATTGCATTGTGGGGGAAATGACTAGAGAAAAAGGACTGTTCCCGTGGTCTCAGCTCTGAATGGTACCGCTGCATTTGTTCTCATCCTGCTATTGCTGAGGGTTTACTTCAGTCAGTTACTTTTTATCACACAAAATGTTGATTTGTCTGAGTTTCACTGTTGTGCCTAACTGGGTGTTGTCATCAAAAGTATGCATTGTATTCCTTTATATGTGAGATTAATTATAAATGTTAAAAAAATTTTTCCCAAGATAGATTCTAGAGTAGCTTTACTATTTATGTTTCTTTAGCTTGATGTTGCTGCTTCCAGTAAGATACAATGATAGCTTTTGGGGGGCTAGTTCCTGACTGGTTTATTTAATTTTCTTGTGGCATAGCTCAAAAGTTTAGTCAAATCTAGACAAATTAAGTCTGGTGGGTTTTTTGGGTGTTTGTTTTTTGTTTATTTGGTTTCCTCTCAAGAATCAACTGTTTTTGAAGGAAAAAGATTTGTTGGACTTACTTTTTAATTTGTCTGACTTTATTTTGTAACTGCTATGCAGGCTGAAGGGAGAGGCAGACAGGAGACAGAGGGCTGAGTGCCCAGTAAACACGGAGTTGCTTTTGCAACCAGAGGATAGGTAGCTTTTGCAAACCTAAACAGAGCATTTGGAAGCCCAAGCACCACTGGGATGTTTAGATCAGATTTCTACTAGCATAAATAATGGCTTAAAAATGTAATCAACAACTTGTTGTAATGGCAAAACTATGAATGCAGACACATTTAAACTTTTTTAAGTGGGATGGTATATTCAGTAGAAAGGAGTATTTTCTGCAAACACAGTTTTTGTCTTATAATACATATATATTTTAAATTAAAATTTTTTGGTTGTACACTGGAATTCTTATCTGTGAATAACATTCCTAATATAGGCATAGTGCATGAATTAATGCCCTTTCTTTTGGAGGTGTCACCATTCCTCTCTTGCTAGCTTTTATGTGACCTTTGCTAGAATACCGCATTCAGTTTTAAGGCTCCTTGGTGAGAAGTAAATTGATGGATTAAAAGTTATTCAGAGGACTACAAAGCTATTTACCTGGGAAAGTACCAAGAATATGACTTCTTTTATTTTTTTCATGTTATTACAGGATTTAGTGATAGTATAGTGATAGTAAAGGAGTCAGAATATAACAGTCTGTGCAATTTTAGAAGCAAATCAAGGAGAAGCAGTAAATAAAAGTACAAATTCTTAATAACTATATTCTGGGAATGAGGATTTATTAGTCTATTATTCTAGAGGTAACTTATTACAGGGATTGCCAGAACTCTTGAATCTTTCAAAACAAGACTCAGCATTGCATCTGTAGATACACAGTAAAGAACAATAGTGATGATTTATGGAACAGTTATTTCATTTTACTTTATGATTCTACAATTCCCAGGATTGACTGAGTGATGGTCCTAAGAGCTTTATTGTCCTTAAGGATTTCTGTGCAGCATGCTCCTACTTAGCCCCATACACTTTCCTCAGAAATGCAAATGAAAGAGGCATATGCTGAATGCCATATATTTAAATTGGAATGGCTTCTTTTTGTTTTGAACCTCTTTTTTTTTTATCGTTTGTTTGTGTATTTGATTTATTTCTTTACATTTTGTTTACTTTTTCTTTTCCTGTCTGTTCTTATTCAGTGGGGAAGTTAATGTTGTACAACTTTTTCCTGGACTTTAGTTCATTTTCTTCACAAAGCTGCTGCTTAAAAAAATCTTCTGGCTTCAGGCCTTGCTTGGCATGCAATATAACATCCTTCTGTCAGACAGCCATTCTTACCTTCTTGGATATCTGTCTGGGTGAAGACATGTTTGGAAGAACTATAGTGACTGCCAGACGTTTGAGCTCAGAAATAGGAAGGAACTGCAAAAAGGTCTCAAAACTACTTGTCTGAGAGTTTCACTAGATAAATTTGCAGTCTGGCAGTTTAGGTCAATCCAATTAGAATATTAGATAGGCTTCTCTCTAGACTTGTGCTTGAACAAGAAAGGAAATTACAAAATTGGTCTAATAGCTAGAGTGTATCATCTGCAGAACTGGTCTTTAGGACATCATTTTGACCTTAGCATCATGGCTTTTCCCATTGCACAGAGGCACTAGAGGAAGCTCTTCCTCTTCTGCTTTGGTGAGTTGACCCTGGCCAGCAGCTAAGTGCAGTTGGGCACTCCCTGCCGTTTCCTGTGGGGTGGGAAGAGAAATAAAAGGAAGGTGAGAAGATTCGGGGATCAAGATAAAAGCAGTTAAATAGGTGAAGCAAAAGCTACAGGTGCAAGCAAAGTAAAGTAATTGATTCACTGTTTTGCTCCGGCAGGCAGATGCTTAACCAGTTTCTGGTAAGGTTGGCCTCAGCACACAGAACAGTTGTAGAGGATTATGATGCACCACCTGTAAGATGCCTGACCCCAGCAGGGAGCTCAGGAGAAAGAGCCTTTCTATTCTTATTTCAGGTTTCTGGATCAAAATCTGGTATGACTCATAGAAGCTCAGAACTATAATTTCAGATATGGTTTTGTTCCACCCAAGTTATGAGATTCTCCTTGCAGGTGAAATGTTTGGAGGGTTTAGCTTTTTAGCTTCTCAAATCTAAGAATTCTCTTTAGTTTGTGTGATCTGAAGTTACTCTTAAAGGGTTTTTTTCTTTTGATTTCTGTATGATAACTGATGGCACATGCTTTGTCAAATGTGAAGGCCTTCTTCCAGAGTTAAGTTGCTCAATATGATATCATAAGGTTTTTTGTCATTTTTTGAAAAAATAGCAGTTGGTTTTCTTGCAGCTTTGTTTATGCAAATAGAGAAATCTTTATAGAGGCTGATAAAGAAATGCAGGATGAAATAAAACCTGTGATGTAGAATGTCAGGACATACATGGCTGAAAAGAGACAAAGTTTGATTCAGTTGAAAGTGCATTGCCATCTTTGTCCAGTAGTAAAGAAGAATATTCATTAACCTATACCTACCTGAATAAGTGTGTGTATACATATGCTGGTTTTTTTAATTATGATGTTTTGATTAATGCATTTTCATTTCTTACCATAAAAAATAATTCATGAGGAAGCATGGTACACACAATGCAAAAAATCAAAGATCTACTCTAGAAATTCAATAAGGCTAATCTTATGTTTGTTAGGATATAGGGTTTGTTAGGATATAGGGTGCTCTCTGTATGAAATATTATGTCTTTGCTGCACTGTATGAGAACAGAGAGGCTCAAGGCAACCCATTGTGTGGTTATACTTTGAAAAATAGCAAAGTGAAAATGACTGTATGGAGTTCCACATACATGTGGTTAAATGTATCATCTTTCAGAAAATAGAACAAAGACAAAACAACCTCACTGAAACAAAATATAAAGTTTCTAAACTTTAAATTCTGTGAATTTTAAATTAAACTCATGGCTTTTTCCCTTTGTGTTCTTCATCATACATAAATTCAGATATCAGGCAAAGGAATTTTGGTAAATGATTCTGCTAAAAATTAATAGAGGTAACATAAACTATAGCACAATGCAAAATCAGCAAATAAATTGAAATAAAATTTGTGTCATCAGAGCAATGCTGTCTTGGAGGTATTAGTGGAGGCAAAAATTCATGAAAGTGTACTTATTAAAGTAGGAGTGTGACATTGAAACTCAAAGAGAACATTAAGAGAAGAATTTTATCTTTTTATTCATTTTTATGCACTGTAAACAAAAACCTGCTCTATGGTCTCTGGTAGCAGTGCAAGAATTCTAGAACACTCTCAAGTGTAAAGGATTTTGCTTTAAATTTTAAATATATTTGTGGGAGAATCAGAAGATTGTTGTTTCTGAATGTATACTTCTACAAAAGTGTTATGCCTCACATATTACAGAGAATTGATACTTGAATTCATAAAAAGAGAATTTGTGTATTGATGTCATGTCTTTACATCCTGATGTTAGTTCTTGTTGAGAATAGGTAGAATATTTAACTGTCTATACATGAATTTTTCATGCTTTATGTAACATTTTCTTTCATGTTATTAAGGAGTACAAAACAGAGGAAAACCAGCAAATACAGTAGTGAGTTAATTTATTTAAGGATGCTGAACAAAGCAGGTATAATCTGTTTTGAAGTTAAGAGAGCATATAGCTTGAATTGTGTAAACATGGAATAAAATAATTGACTTGCTGATTTACTGTTCTTATAAAATGTATCGGTGTCATTCTCCATGGCGGCTTGTGACAGTATTATGGAGTGTGGATGAGGAACAGCCATTTCCCTATTGATGGCTCCTGGTTAGGAGGGTCGTGCTCTATCATCTCAGCTATGATGTACACAGCTTGCCTAAAGCACAGGAAGAAACAGTATTTCCCACCACATGAATTTTTAGATTTTCTTTCTGAAACTGTACTGGAAAGTTTTTGCAGTAAATCAAAGGATGATCTCAGTTATTTTTTTCTGATATGGAAATTAGGATTTAACTTTTTAAAGTATACTTAATATGTTTATAAAAATTAAGTAACATCAAGTACCTGCTGTTTACTCTGCCTTATATCAGTGTGAAAATAGATTATTTGACTACAATGTGAACAATGTAGCAGTTGGTAAAATGAAAGGCTAAATACCTGTAGTTCATGGGCATTTCTGGCTTTGCAGCAAACCAATAACTGTGCCAGATCACAATGTAGTTAACGATTAGGAAAAATAAATTCAGTTCACTTCTTTGTTCATTAAATTGTGTTGATTTTTCTCAAATAGAATTGTGAAACCAACCATTTCTCTACTTGATGTTAGAAGAATACCAAGTTCTGTGCTTCTGACCTCATGGTGATGACCTACCCTGTCTGTATATGGTATTACTAATGTGTATATTGTATTACTTTCCCCTGCCTTTTTTCTGGGTAGTGTTTGAAAATTCTGGTTTGGTGTAGAAGAGATTGTGATGTCTTATATTTTGTATGGCATTTAACACTCAGGAGGCTGCTAGAGTGCAGATTAGTAATAATAGACTGGTTGAGCTGCAATAGAGGAGTGATATTCTGTCAGTTTTGAGGGGATGAACGAGTTAAGAAAGCAGTGTAACAGCACAACTTTATATTGCTGAACAGTTAAATTCAATATTTTGAGAAGAGAGACCTGGGCCTGCATAATCCAGGAAAGGATGACCAGAAAAATATCTTAAAAGTTCTTGATTAATTGCTAGGGAAAGAAGGCACAAATAAAACAATTAAAATTGTAAAATACTAAATAGTACTTTTTCCTTAGTAGTATCTTAATGTATTCATGGTAGCTAGGGAGTTTTTTAAAAGAAAACTAACCTTCACAACATGTGACAGTCCTTTAGATGTCCGTCCCATTAGGGAAAATAACTAGACAGGATGGGCTTTAGCTACCATTGGTAGTTTGTTTCTTCTTCCTTTTCCTGACAAACACAGTAACAGGAAGGTAAAAGAAAGCAAGAGAAGAGATGCACCTTTGTGTTAACTTTGTATTTGTAACTCCTTGCTGGAGGAACAGGGGCAGAGGACGAAGTCTGGTTAGCCTGAATGTTAGACTGACTAGTTCACTCATTACTTTCAGCTGTTTTACTCGTCGTTAGCTCATGGGGGTGCTGCAGCCATGAGGCTGTGGCTATGAAGGAAGTTTCTGATCTGGTGGTGGCAATAGGAGGGAAACGAAAGAGGAAGAAAAAGGCAAAGAAGGGAAAGAACAGTGGAGACAGGTTTTGAGTCTTGCCATTTTTTTTATTTTTTTTTATTTTTTTTTTTCCTCTGTGATTTACAAGCAGCTGCTTGAGATGCTTTTTAAAAAATTTTGGTATTGTTGGGATATTTCTTAGGATTGGACCAATGAATGCTTGCTATTATTGTTTTAATTGCTGAGCTGTTTAGGTTATTTGGTTATTGAGATGAGGGGATGGGTCTTTCTGACTAAATAATCCAACATAGTCCATTCTTCTGTTGTTATTTTTTCCATCATTTAAGGCTAGTTTCTGACATTATGATTAGTTTACCATTCATCATTAACACATTGTCTTTTAATGGTGGAAGTATCTTTTGAAATGAAAGGGTTTTTTTCAGTAGTTAATTCACTTTATCTGCCTCATATCTTTTCCTGTCAATATTAATTCTTCTAAGATATTTGACATTTTAAGAGTCCTTATAGTACTTCAATGTGTAAGATTGCTGATTTATTTCAAAAGTAAGATTCCTTCTTGTTCAGTATCTTCATATCCTGAGTTCATGAAAAATGAAGCACAGTGACAGAGCGGCAGAGACTTCAAGAAGGACATTTGCAATACAGTAACCCAGCTGGTCTTTTAAGTCAAAGTTTAGGTCACCAGACCTCTTGACAGACTCTTTTGTAATCTAATGTTTGACTTAGAAAGGCTTTTTTGAAAGAAAATTTTATTTTTTTTTTTATTTCACCTGTAGTTGTCATTGTGGCAATTAAGATGTCTCTTTAACCTTCTGTTCAAGGCAGAGAAAACTGCATGATTGCATTGATATAAGCTTATTTTTACTCTTCTTTTTCATTTGCATATACAGAACTAAAAATTAACCCTTATAAGGGTTAACCCTTATAAGCTGACCTTTTGCAACCTTGAGGGTATACATTTAGACATTTATACATTTAGAATGTATACATTAATTGTATATAGTGTAATTGCTTACTGGAAGCGCAGTTCAATTTTTTTGCTGATTTCCATTTTGAATTATAAAAAATTTCAAAACAAAAATAAATACATCTTAGTGGAACTAAAAACATTTCATAGAGATTAGTTAATTCAATTAAACATTTAGAGGGGAATGGTTGTGCTGATTTATTTATGATTACTTCTAAATCTTCTACTTACCGATGTCATTGTTTCTAAGTAGTCTTCTGTGTTAGATTCATATTGAAAGATCAGCGTATTTGTTTATGATCACTAAATCATCATGAAAAGGAGAATGGCATGCTATTGTAGGAGGGAATATAAATTTTTAAACCTTATTTTTAAAATACAATGCTAATGAAACAATAGTCATTTTTTGACATAAAGTTAAGATTTTTGTGTGTGTGACATTTAGGCTTTGTCTCCACAAAGAAATGCAGAGTTACTGTTACTGGTCAGTTCTGCTCAAAATGTTTCAAGTTGTCTTAACCTTAACGCAGCATGCATCTAATACCACCCAGTTAAAATGTTCAGTCAGAGGCTTTAAAGCTGTGAGGAGCTCCTTCTGAACAGGAGTCGTTATGACCATATAATCTAACTTTTGTTTACTAGATTGTAGAATTTTTGTAATGGTCTGTATTAAAAACTTCATCTATAAGAGCTAGAAATAGCAAGTCTGATAGATCTCCCCCTGTTTTTGGATATTAAACTTTGTGATTTGAGGACTAGCAGAATTTGTCTCCTAAAAAAAAATACTGATGATAACTAGTAATCATGCTATTGCCAATGCACATCATGTGATTTCTTGTCTTCCAAATGTGCATTAATGTGTGCATATAGTTTTTCAAATTTTTGGTCAACAGAAAAAAATCGTGAAACTACTTTCACAGATCTTGTCCAGATGCACATTTCCTGGGAATGTTTCATTTGCCTACTTAGTTTAGGCCCTCCTTGTTTTTCATGGTGGGAGAACTATTGGAACTTTAACTCTCTTTTGCCATGAGAAAGGAAGACATCTTTTCTGTATTAATTCATTAAAATGCCTTAGATAACTTCTGTGAGCTTCTGTGAACTGAAGGAGAGGAAATGCCTGTTTGATATTCATGAACATAAAGTTGATTTTGTATAGTGGGCTTTAAAAATATTAGAAATAATATAAGTTATTAAAAAATGAAAGTATCTAGTCCACTTGTTTCCACTTGTGGTAAATACTTGAAAAAACAAGTGTTGTGGATGTTATGTTCACTTTGTCATTTAGTGACAGCTTGTTCTGTATTAAGCAAAGTATCAATGGCATCTGTCAGAAACCACCTGTCATTGCTTTTTAGATGTGTTTTGCTTTAGGTAAGAACAATTACAGGAAATGTGTTTGCACATTTGAGTACAAATATTGATTACCCTATTTAATTTTTTTTACAGGTAGTACATTTTATAATAAGTTCCAGCAATCACAAACATTGAACATGCCGTTTCAGCTTTTCAGATGACAAAGCTAAATTGATAATTTGTCTCTTTTTAGACAGTATTTAATTAAGTGAAAATTATAATTACTTTTTTCTTTTTTACACTAGTAGTTATCTATCATTTAACAAAATGGCAAATCTTATTGGTACAGAAGCCTCTTTGAATCCTCATTCAAATGTTTGCTTTTGTCAACTGCATTTAAAATGGTAAATGAATGGGCAGTGGAATGAATGATGACAGGATAAAATGTAACATAAAAAGGGGAGCTCATACTTGATAGTGGAATGGGCCATTTCTATTTGAAATAAAATCAGTGATAACAGAAATGAACAATTACTGTGCTACTTTGTCTTAAACAGCTGTGTGTAAATTTAGTAAAGTGAATAATCTCTAAAATTGCTAAGGTTGCTCACAGCCTTGGAACATATGTAAGATCCAGATGTCTAAGAAACATATTTTCTGACATACACCTAACCATTGCTATGCAATGATATATTTGTTCTAAAGCTAAATCTGGGCACTAGCATTTGCACAGAAGTGTCTTAGTGTGAAGAAACAGAAGATTCAGCTTGCCATAATACAAAAACTAGTTAGAGAAGTTCCTAAACTCTCAGCACCATCAAAGATACAGTGAACTCAGCTTATGAATACCTTACTTACGGCTTTGAGTCTGTCATGAAACACAGAAAATGTATCTATATTTAAGTGAAAGCATTTTTACATTTTTATAAGGGAATGAGAGAAGGCAGTTACAAGCACAGGCAATAGAAGATATTTTTGTAGTATCACAAGACTCTGGAGGTTGGAAGTGACCTCCTGAGGTTGTCTAGTGGCCCTGCTCAAAGCAAGATCAAATAGGTGAAGTTTCTTTGGAGCTTGTTGAATTCTGAACATCTGCAAGGATAGGGATTTCACAGTCTCTCAGGCCAACCTATTTTGGTATGTGACCACCCTCCAAATATGAGATGTTTTCTTTATGCACAGTTGGAATTTCCCATGTTGCAAGTTGTCTGCCACCTTTTGTGTACCAGCTCCATCTTTTCTGTGCCCCTCATTAGGCAGTAAACCTCCCGTTGTCTGCTTTCCCTTCTTAAAGACTGCTTAGTCTCTCAGTATTTTTTGTACATTATGTACTGCAGACCTGTGACTATCTTGGTGGCTCTCTGCTGCGCTTTCTTCAGTATGTCAGTGTTTCTCTTGTGCTGGTGAGTCTAAAACTGGACACAGTACTCAAGATGTAGTTTTACATGTTCTGAGTAGAGGACAACAATCGCTTTTGTCAACCTGTTGGCTAAATTCCTGCTAATGCGATCCTGGATGTGGTTGGCCTTTGCTGCAAGGCACACTGAGGACTCCCATGCAGCTTCTCCACTAGCTTACATGTCTTTTTTTCAGAAAAGCTGCTTTCTAACTAGTTAGGCCATGAGTTGCTTCCAAGATGCTGTACTTTCAACCTATCTTTATTGAAATTCATAATGTTAACCATTTTTCCAGACCATTTAGATCTTCTGCCTAGCAGCTGTGCCCTCCTTGACAGATACATGGACAGATTCCCCTTGTTCCTTCTCAATTTGGTATCATCCACAAATATGCTGATGATGGACACCATTTATGTTGTTAATAAAGATAATGAACAGTGTTGGCTTCAGGACTGATCCTGGTGGAACATCACTAGTTCCTGGCTACCAGTTTGATTTCAATGTCTGATCACTATGCCTTGAGCCTATGCCTTGGCAGTCCAACCAATTTTTCATCTGTTTGTCCAGTCCATGTCTCCCCAGTTTGGCTATAAGGATGCCATGGGAGACAGGGTCAAAAGCCTTTACATTCACTTGTCCACACAGCCAGTCCTCTCATCACAGAAGGCAACCAGGTAATTCCTATGTGTTTGTGTTGACCTTCTTGTCCTTCCTGTGCTGAGAAATGGCTTCTAGTAGGATTTGCTCCATAACCTTCTACCTGGGATGTTTGAGACTCACACTTCCTACAAGAATTTGGTGAAAAGTTTGATAGGCTATTAATTATTCCAGCTGTTGAACCTACAATATTATGCAGACAATGCAGAAAACCTCAGAGGCTGATGGGAAAGCAAGCTGGAGAGTCTGTCTCTGTAGCCCTGCAGGTACAGACTTCATCTGGGAGTGTAAAAAGGTCTCGATTTCTGTTCTGTTACTTTCATTCCTGGCTGGACAAGCTATTTAAAGATCAGTGCCATGTTTATAAAAAGAGTGAATACATTTAATTTGGTTCATTGTTTTTCATATGTACTATTGCACATAATTTTAAATGGGTAGAGGAGCCTCAGCCAAGTACCCAAATTCACAGAAAAGAAAGAAGTTCAGAACAGCAGTGTAATTTTCCTTCTGTTGGCTAAATTTATAGGGTTTCTTTGTCTGTTTTTCAAGTGTCTGGGTTCTGTTTTAAGGATACATAACTTCCTTAACTGTACTTAACGCATGATTTAGATACTTCTCTTGGGGTACTTTTTAGGCCTTGTAGGAATGCAGCACAGTAGTCACTAAATCTTCTTGTTAGTGCTTGCCTATGCAGAGACTTGTCTAAAGTTAAGCATGTTCATTAACATCTGTGGTCTTTGAGCATGATCTTCAATTTATTTGACATCAGCTCTTCATCTCTCTCTTGCTATGTTTGTGGACTTTGACATAAGTGATAGGAGGGAGTTGTCTGGCACCTCTGTGCTATCATAATGCAGAGAAATGATAATTTTTGTTGGAAAGCTAACTGGGCAGTCACCTGTTTCTTGAAGGCTAATTTAGACTTGCCTTGTTTAAGCCCTGTGTATTTGCTTGCCTGACAGCCATTGTATATGTTGTGGCCACAGCACATGAATATATCCTAGTAAGAAATATCAAACAGGCATGGATAAGATAGTGCTGCTGTTTTTTTTAAATGAGAAACCTGAAATGTCTAAGGCTATTGCAGTAAGATTTTGTCTGTGAGTGCTAACAATCTCTAAGCTATCAATCATACGCCAGGCTATGAATCCTGGGTTATAATTCCTTCCAAGAATTTCGCCCTTCACTCCTGGAGGACAAATGATAATGAATTTGTGTTTTGCTTCTTTAAATAATGACTTCCAGTATCCACCATCAGTTGTTTTATATTTAAAAGGCTATGTAACTTTCAAGTAGTCACTGACATTGCAACCAGAATATATATATAGTTATCATGGAGCTGACTATTTAAGATAAAATATGTTAATTATAACTGTGTCATAACAGATGCCACTATTCGTTTTATAGAAAATAGCTTGCATTTCACAATTTCACTTTAAATTTCACAACAGAAAAGACTACATTGGCCATTTCACAGATATGTTTACATATCATACATTTTATTTGTTGACCACTTTCTTTAGTAAATCTCTTAACTTCAACTAGTATTTTGGAAAGTGGTTAGCATTTTCCAAATATTTTTAATGACATTTGAACGCATTTAAACTTAAAGTGCTCCTTTTATGGGATTTGGGTTGAACTCCAAGGTTTTTAAGTAACTGCCAATTAATAAAATTATTACACGCTTTTTTAGATATCACTTTTAATAATTTTTTAATTACCACTTTTTTTTCAAAGCTAATGTCAGTAATGCCCAAAACAAATATCCTGTTTTGTGTAAAGAAAGTCTGAGTCCACAATCATTTTCTTTCCTGCTGTGATAATACCTGTAATTAATAATACAATGTTTATAGGAATTTTGATATTCATTTGTAGTTTCAGTAACTGGTTTTTGTAATGTGTCTAATGAAGTCCCTCCACTTACATCCTTAAACCTTGCACAGGAACAACAGAAGACATCACAAATAGAGTATTATTAGTATCAATCAGTTTGACCACAGTGCTGTGTCATCTGTGGCTGACAATGTTAATTTTGAATCATAGTCTTCTGTGATTTTGGCAGGCTTTACAGCAAATTAGAAGTTATGAAGCATCTTGTTGGACCTTCTATAGTTTTCAATTTAATTAAATGTGAAAAAGAGAATTGTTTTTGGTTTTGTTTTATACTGCTCCCTCATTATTAACAATAGATAATGAAGTGCTGATCCTTTTCTGAGGTTTTTACGTTGTCCTCATCAACATAGTAAGTTTAGTCTTTCAGTCATGCATTAAACGACATGACTAACATCTGTTCAGTATGGGTTGTTTTCTCACATTCTCTCCCTGGGGGAGTGATTTCATGTGCAGTTAGTTTAACGTGGTGGTTTTTTAAAATACGTACATTTCTTTGTGCTCATATCAGAAGAGGTGAGATAAATGCACTTTGCAGCAATAGCAAGAGACAAGGTGGTTGACGGTTTTTTACTGTGGAAAAGCTTTGTCTCCTTTCATGTATATCAAAACCATTATTATGCCAAAGGACTGAAATTGTTGACCATGATCTTCATCCTGGACATGTGTGTGACAAGACACTGAATTTTTTGAACATAAGAAATGAAACTTTCTGCTCAATGCTCTCTTCTGTTAAAAATCAATGCACAGAGTAGAAAACTAGGTTACAGCCCTTATGGTGGAAAAATGTAGATGAGAATTTGATAATGGCTGATAGATTCTTGATGAGGAATTTTGCCTTACTGTGGTTGACGTAGGTAATATTAGTGGCAGCTGATAAATAAGGCCACCCATAAAGGTGAGATGGAATCTCCTGACAAACTAGGAAAGGAGAAAACAGCTGTAAGTGCTGTATGGTAGGCCATTATGAGGAAGAATTTCAAGAGAATTCTTAAATATTTGACTGAGTTGACAGTTTGAGGATATATATATTTAACACAATAGGGATACAAACATTTCAGAACGATCTCTTTTGCCCATTCACTTAATCTTGTTCAGCTTCCACCAGCTGTTCTTCATTCCTAAGGAGATCTTGTTCAAATAGCAAACCCCTGTTTTTGTTGTAAGTGATAAGAATCAGCACATCAAGATGCTAAACTGGGCTTTGAAGCATCATAGAAAAATCAGGCAAGATTTCTATAGCCATGATCAGTGTAACTCTTGTGCTTATTTGCAAAGATATAAATAAAATTTATTTATAGAATGCCATTTTATTGAAATCAAAAGAACTTGCTATTTCCTTACGAGAAGGAAGAAGGCAGAGTACTTCCATCACTGCTTTCTGTTCTATGAACATTTTGCAAATCTGTGTTATTCTGCAGCATTGTATTAGCAGTAAAAAGTATTATGTGTAATTAATTAGGTAGCAATTTAATGTGCATTTTATAGGTCAGTCTCGAGTATGTTTTTTTTTACAGCAATGAGGTTGATTCCACACTTCCATTTTCTAAGGGTTTGTCTTCCAGGTATGATCACTTTGAGCTGCATTGTAAGCCACTGTATACAAGTACTCCAGAAAGTAAGATCCTTTTTCACATAATTTACAAGAACCTGCTATTTTCTCCTTCTGAAGCTTAGCATTTTATATTTTTATAGTTTCATCTAGTCTTACTGAATATAAATGAGGTAATATTGCAATATTTTTAGCATTGCTTATATTACTATTATTATTACTACGTTATTAGCTATTACTGCTAATTTTAGACATACTGGAAAACTAAATTCTATAGTTTTAGCCATACAAACTACAGAGATTTGTTTGACAATGCGTGAACAAAATGTACAAATAATAATCCCGTATCTTTTTAGATAACATTATTCATTGTTATTTAAATATCAATTGTATATTACATATTTGGAATAACTTTGTGTGTTGATATTTTCCTAATTTAAAATATGCTGTGTATGTAGGATACAGCCTTTATTTTTTCAGTGTGTGTTATTATTCTTTTTAAAAAATGTTTGCATAACTAACAATATGTAATGTTAATTTCAGGTATATTTCACTTTTCAGTTAGATGGTTGTTAATCGTATGTGATTGGGACATAAGAGATGATGGCTTGCCTTGGTGCAGGATGATTAATTGAAAAAGGCTGTATGTTTGGATTTAACACACATAGGAAAATTTCTGAGTACATAAAAAGAGAAGGGAAGAGTAGTTAAGTAGATTCTTAACTCTTAACTCTTAACTCCTCCTCTAATGGAGGAGGAGCCATTATGATCTGACTTAACCCATCACATATGTAGTACAGTGTCTTTGAGCAATTATTGCATCATGCTCAAGAAAGATTAAGATATAGCATATTTAGAAATGTATCCAACATTGACTTAAAATTGTGAAGTTTCACTACTATTGTGAGTAAAATGTTTCAATATTTAAAAATCTCACCTTTTAAATTTTGCATGTGTGTTCTTATCTTCCCCTCTTCCCTGCAACTTCTGTTCATTGAGAATGAATTTTTTCAGTGTATATCAATACTGTCTTTTTATATCTGTTAGGAAACAAGCCTAGGATCCAAGCCAGATGGTACTTGTATTCAGTCTTTGTTGTCTTCTCATGGATAGCTGGTTTTTTTCTGCATCAAGATGACTTGGTTCAACCATAATGGCCCCGGCTGCAAACCAATATGTATACATTTTGGATTATCAAGGAGCTAAAGTGCCAAAGTGGAAGGGAAAATGAACCAAATTCACAGTCAAAACACTCCATAAGAGTGTTCATGTCTCCTGTATACATGGAAATTGATGAGACTGAAATCAAGTTATTGATTTTATCACTTTTCAAATAAGGTTAAAAAGCCCTCTACTTGTGTCTTGCTGATTTTCCCTAGTCCTTATACTATTCTTGCCCATCTTTTCTGAACTCCTTAATATTGCAATTTTGCTGGTCACTCTTTTCATTCCTCTTTTGTTATACATTGTTTGGAAAAGAAGGTTTAAGTAAATTTTTAAATTTTATACCCTGTGGCGTTCAGTTTAGCTACTTAGTTCCTCCTTCTGCTTGTAGTTGGTGTCTCTTTTGAGAGGAAAACAAAGATTATTATTTTCTATATGAAAAAATTGTGACTATAAGTAGGCTCAGTTTCAAAAGGTGTTATTTCTGCAGCTGTGACAAGCTTATCCATCTCTGTGCATTTTCTGTTCTCCATCAGGGGTGTTTCTGCCAGTAAGAACTCGGTTCTGGCTAAGTTTCATGAGATCTTGGGGGAGTAGGTCAGATAAGTTAAAAGTCTGGAATCTTTGATACAGGCAGGCCTGTCATAGATGAATCTTCTCTGTCTTTGGTGAATGGGGATCATCAGTATTAGTAAGAAGAGATTGTGATTTCCAAGACACTTGCCCAAAAGTACTAAGCAGTTTTAAATTTCGTTTCTTGGTTAATACAAGTTTTTAACTGTAGGAGACAGCATTCAGTACCTGCAGAGGACTATTGCATTTTTTTTTCAGGAACATGAATGAGAAAAATTTTGAAAGCGGTCACAGATGTTCTGTACCTTGTTTTGATCCTAGGAGCTCAAGGTTAGACTTTCTACTAATATTGGATAATAATAATGAATAAATAAATAATATGACAGCTAACAAGGCTTCACTAAGGGCAAAACATGCCTGACAAATCTGGTGGCCTTCTATGACAGCATTGCAGCTTTGGTGGGTAAGGGAAGAGCAACTGACATAATCTGCTTGAGGAAGTCTGGAATACATTTTCTGGATATACTCCTTGAGAAATCTAGAAAAGAGCCAAAACAGAATGCACCATTAAACAGTGAGGATGGTGTGAATCGAAGAAGAGCCAGAGAATTAGAAGTGAATTGAAGCCCACTTTAATTCTCAGAAAAACAATGGAAAGAAATAAGCAAAGATCTTGTAAGTATCTGGAAGATAAAAAAAGAAATTAATAACAGACAATGTGGATTTATCAAGAACGAATCGTGCCAAAAAATCTAATTTAATTCTGCAACAGGTATCAGGCTCTGTGGATAGAGAAGTGGTAATAGATAACATATCTTGACTTGAAGAAAGCTTTAATATCATCTTGCAGAACATATTCCCAAGCAAGCCTATAGGAAAACTACTGTAGAACAGTAATATGTACCAAGAGTAATAGAAGGTTTTACTTAGTATCTATGGATGGTTTTCTGTCCAGACAGAAAGAGCTACCAAATGAAACTTTGTTGAGGTTGTCAAAGTGCATTCATTAATGTCCAAAATGATAGAATAAGGAATACTTGCAAACATGTTTAAACAAACGTGTTTAAAATTATTTTGACAAATTAGAGATATGGTAAAAAAATTATTGAATATTGATATTCAACAAGGACATTATATGAATCTATGATTCTAAGTACTATGCTTAGAAGTAATCATACATTTAAATTGAAGCTAGCAACTGATTAGGTGGCAATTCCCAAGTGGAATATCTAGGCTCTAAACTGCCTCTTATGCTGTCCGTGTTGTTATGGAAAAGGTATTTGCCATCATAGGTTGCATAAACATTACTATGAGGCAGTCCTTCACTTCAAATCAGCAGCTAGAAAGTGTCCAGTTTTAAAAACTGCAGCTTAAAATAGTGGTGGATTAGTTATAGCAGTCCAGGTGAGATCTCGAGAAAACATGCTATGATGAGGAGATGCTGAGCAAATTTGATATGCTCAAATTTAGGACAGAGATTGAGGCGAATTTTAAGATTTTCAAAGGTTGCTCTCTTTCGTGCCTGTAGTAGATGTTGGGACAAGAAGTACTGAGCTTAAATTGCAGTTTGGGAGATTCAGGCAAGATAGAAGGTAGTAGGTCTAATTTTTATTACATGTTAAGCTATTTAATGCATGTTTTCTCATTTGCCCTTCACATGTGCCTGGGTGTATTGAACTTATGCTTGGGATAAACAATGATTGATGAGCATAACCCTGACTATGGTGAATTCATCCTTCCCTCAGAAATTTCTGCAATTTTGAAAACTCTACTCCTTGTGCTGATTTTAGGTAGATTTCTCATGTTTGAAGTAAATATTTTTCTCTCTCACTGTCTCTTTCAGTAAAAATGCATGTACCTCTTTCCTCAGAAGAATGGGCTTAATATTTTCCTTACAAAAGAGCAGCATATAAATTCATTAATTTATGGGCTTGAGAATCAACTTGTTTAAACTTGTTCTCTGTAGATTGCCTTTACTTCTCTTTTATGCTACTAGTGTGGATTTAAGAAAAAACTGAATTTACAAAATTTAGTTTTGTATTCCCAATTAGAAAGGGATACTAATGTTGTAGCTCTGCAAAATATGTTAACTAGTGAGTTTTTCAAGGTTGTTTAGCATGTGCTACACTTAAAATCATGGGGCTTAAAATCATGCTTTTGATACCACTTTGTGTTTATGAATTTCATTTAGATATAGTGTCTTCATGAATGGCAGTTCTATTCATTTTAAATGCACCCTAATTGTAAACAGACATGAATGAATGTTTGTAATTAGCTGGAAATGAGAACAATGAGTGTCTGCATTACAATAAAGACTCAGGAGTTGAATGATCATCCAAAACTGTGATTCAGAATTCTGTTATTAAACATTTAGAACTTCTCTTCACAAAGAGTTTGAATAACATATGTTTATGAAGAGTGATGTTCACAAAGGTAAGTATTTCTAAAGGTAGCATATTCTGTTTATGCCTCTACTTTTACTGGTGTAGTTTTGCTGGAGGAAGAATGCAAGATCTGAGGGAACTGAAGTTCCTTTTTTCTCCCCCTGCCTTTCCCCTACAACTGCCTTTAACCTATTGTGGCAAGTCCTAAGTTTCTGAAATCCCGAAATGATTGCTCTTACAAGGAAGTAGAGAGTGTTCAAGATAACATGTATAACAGGGAGAGAGTTCCGGGTTCTTAATTGATTCCTGAATTTATTCCAAGAAAACAAAACAAAGGGAGCAAGCTTCAGATTCTTCTTTATTATGCAAGAGACATTACATCCTTTCAGGAAGTTTAGGTGTTGAGTCAACATTCAAACACTAACTGTTGAGATAATAATATAGTTTAAAGGCTACCACTCTAGATACTTGATTTTGCCTTTGACTGTTGGAAGATTTTTTGCAGTTTGACTATGAAATCTAATTTTCCTAATCTTAGGAAAAAAATAGAAGAAAGTAAAGAAGTCGCACAGAAAAATATAGGACTACTTAAGTACTACAGTTTCAATTATTCTTTGTTTATATTTAAAAAAATCTATGTTAAAACTAATCATGGGATTGAAGTTTTTCACCACTTCTTGGAGAGAACTCTGATTTTTACTGAAATCTCTGTACTACTTTCAGGCACCACT
This sequence comes from Scolopax mira, assembly GCA_004320125.1. Lineage (NCBI taxonomy): Eukaryota > Metazoa > Chordata > Aves > Charadriiformes > Scolopacidae > Scolopax > Scolopax mira. The sequence continues at coordinate 61,933 of BJBW01006568.1, forward strand.
GTGATGATGTATTTTTGAACCAGGAGAAGAATGAAATTAAATGTTTGAACAATTTCTATTGAATTACTATGTAAAATCTCAGAGGTTACATTGGGGAATAGTTATACTTGTGTGTAAGTAGTTGTCCTTTGAAACTCAATTAAAGTGTAAATAACCACAGAATTTACTAACAGTAATACAGGTTTGTTTTGGTTATGGTGTCTTATTTTTGGATTCCGGAGTTCTTAGAGAGTAGCTGTTTTGCTTTCATTGAGCAATGGGGATAGTTACATAGATCAGATTCTCATTTCATTCTTCGTTCTACAATAGAAATTAAGGTTAAGATATTTTTCCATTAATTATTAAACCAAGTTGCTGAATAACGTGTAAAAAGTCACTGAAGGAGATTAACATCCAAAGAGGAAATAAATATATGATATCACTACAGCCTTGAAATTTAGTATGGCCTGATTTATCAATCTGCATTGTACTCTGGAACATCAATTCTAATGGACCCAAACCATCACACTTCTCAAGTTTTAATATAGCAAGATTTTAGGAGGTAGAGTAAAACCAGAACTTACCCAACCAGGAAATGTCTGTTAGATTCAGCCACCAGCCAATGCAGAAGTTTGTATGTGGCAGGAGTTAATGAAAATTAATCAAAATGTTTAAATTAATCAGAAACAGTTTTTGCTTCTAAAACTATTGGTATTCTCAGCCAAAGCAAGATACTTGCAGAGGCTAAGGAGCTCTAATCAGAGACCCTTTGAAAGAAATTTAATTAAGTTTTATAACAGATCACTTAAATGCTTTTAAGCTTCTACTTAGTGTGCAATTTGTGATATAGAAGCTATTTGAGAGAATTTTAGTTCTGGGCCAAAAAAAAAATCAGAATTGTTAAAGATTAATCTCAGCAATGTGTTCTGGAAAAGTTTTTCTTTATTTATTTAGATGGTATTTTCTTTGTGAATTAGACCAGATGAGTTGGTTTCTGTTTAGAATACTGTTACCAAAGCAGTTCCTCTTTTAAGACAGGTAGTATTATTTGAACATTAGTTTTAAAGCCTTAAAAGTTGAAACTAACTGTAGAGAGTGGAATGTATGCAAATTTTTCAATAGCTTCAAATCTGGCTATGTTCCTATTATTGGATTATATTCATGTCCTGAGCCTGATGCCTGGTTAGTAGATAAAAATGAGTGTGAGCAATTAAAACACTCCAGTTTAATTGCCATCTATGGTAAAGCATTAGAATCACTTTGCTAGCTAGTTGAAAATACTTCCTCCCAACATAAGAAATGCCACAAAAATTACCAATTTAAAAACACTCCTCAGACTAGGAGAGCTGTATTCATGCAACAATGAGTGCAAGACAAAGGGACGCAGAAGAAGAATCAGAAAAAGTCTAGAAAAATTTAGTGAAGTCCAAGTATTATCTAACTTTAATTCACTTTAAAATAAAGATGCAAATAACAAATCCCAACAGAGTACTGATCAAAGGAGACAGGTAGACAGAAATAGTAAGCCATTCTGTAAAAAAAATAGACTGCTTTTTTTTTTCTTAGTGGAACATTGATTCAGGCTTATAAAATCAATGGAAAAGAACACTTCCATTATTGTCAGCTGTGTTACTATACCTAGTTACACAGACAGTTTATAATAATATTCTGTTTATCATTCTAGCTCTTCCATGCATCAAATGAATCACCATCCAACATCTGTTTTTAAAGAAAACCACTTGTGCTTTTTAATTCAGTAGCATGTAAACTGGGCATTGTACTTACCTCAGATATCTCATGTAGATAACGATTATATCACAGATAGATGAGATTATATCACACTAATTTCCAGTGCTTTCCCAGATACAAGCAAATAAATTCTGTAGAATACATGAATAGAGAATTCAAAGTATCTAAAAATATTCCCATTTTTCAATTTATTCAATTATTCTTATTCTCAAAAAAACCCACCCCAGAACTGAACTCAATATTTTATGTTTTACTCTCATAACAGAAGGTCTTTATTGGAATTATTTCCTCAGAAAATATTTTTTTAAATTAATTTTTTATAATAGTGTAACTCGCTTCTTAAGATTTATGTGAACAGAAACAGCAAACCAGCAAAAATGATTTTTTGATAAATTGACTCTTAAATATGGCTATCTATGAAATATGTAATTACAATTTCTGTTCTTTAACAAGAAGATGGCACAGTAATGTTTAAGTCAGTTAGAATAACGCTTTCCTAGATTAAAAAATCTATTTGAATGTCACAAAATTTGTATGGAACAATAGACTCTGCATTACCGTTGTATTTGTCAGTAATTTTTCTTCTCCTGGTTTTTCATTTCTTGCTTAAATCTTAGATTCTAATCTTTTTCATAGCAGAAGCAGTATTGTGTTTCTTTTTTGGTAGGGAACTGATTTTTCTTGCCATTTAATAAGCTGGCCTTACTGATGAAGTGCTTATACTGACAAAACCACTCTTTATTATGTGATAGTCATTCAGAGCTTTATGTATCAGTGGATGCTGGACGTAAGCCTGCCCTGCAAAGGGACTCTCTGTAAGGCTGATTTTTGAAGAGGCTGAACACAAGAACAAGTTTGTGATATTTGTTATTTCTGTTCCTGTTATTTCCTCTGCAAGCAATCATTCTCTAGGATTGCCTGCACTCTGGAAGAAATTTGGTTCTATTTCACACAATTAATTGTAACAGTCTGTGAGATACTAACTTACTATCTGTTGTGTGGTTGTTAAGCTCTTAAATATATATAATTTTTACCTGGTGAATATACTATAGCTAATAATGTAATAAAATCCTTATTTAATGGGCGAAGTAACTCAAGAACAAAGTGATTACTAATACATTTCAAATTGATTACAGAGTTAAAATGAATTTTTATTTAATTCACCTGCTAGCAGATAAGCCCAATGTTGCATATTTCACTGTAGCAGCTGCTGGCAGTACAAGCATCTAGGGAAGCACTTTCTGCAGGAGATGCTTGGAATGCCATCTACTGTTGAAAAAGCAAAAAAAAAACCAACAAACAACCTACCCAAAATCCATAAAACCAAAAGCCTTCACAAAACTGACTTTTTTTGAGTAATTTGTTCTAAAATGAAACTCTACTTATATTGTTACATCTGTGTATTTATTACTTGAGAGGCCATCTTTTTTGTTCCAGAATATTTAAAATAAATTACATAGAATTCAACTAGTGCTCTGAAAAGGGATTAAATGTGTCTGATTTCAGTGTCCTAGCTTTTGTATCAGTTTTAAATTTAGGCTTTCTGCTTTGTTTTCTTAGTTCCCTGAGAATTTCAATTAGTTGCAAAACAGTTTGAAGCTTAAGTAAAGATAAATTTTAATCTTTCCAAATAGAATTGATAGAAATTGCATTAAACAAGAAACATTGCAATCCAGACACTGCAATAAATATTTCCTAAAAATCCTTATGATTAAAATTTTCATTTAAATGGAATGAAGTAGTAAGAGAAAGGTCTTTCTCTGAAAAAAACCAAACAACCCAAACCCCAACAACCCCCAAAACTTTTTTTTTCTCTTTTAATAAAAGCGAGTGTAGCACAACTGAAATGGTATTTGATTATCTATCTGTTACTGAAGTTCACTCTCATAAAATTCTATGTGGAAACTACAGATTTACTCTAGCTTGATTAGTCTTGTAAAACTGTATGTTACATTGGGATATATTTATCTAAGATCTTACGTAAGATCAAAGTGCTATTCCAGCACTCCTGTGGTGAACGCTTTTTTTTTTTTTTTGTAAGAGTACAGTGTTTGCTTAAGGATTTTATTGAACAGAAGAAAATTTTCTTTCCATCTGACTTTTTTGTTAAACTATTCTTGAAAACATAGGAAAACAAATAAACAAAATCAAAATCTGGCTAAATTCAAAGCAACAGCAGTTAAAAAGTAAAAGCAAGTTAGAATTTTCTTCAATTTTATTTAAAAATAGATACATTCAAAGGAATCCTATTTGTCAAAAATTATTATTTGTTATGAGATTGTGTTGTAGTAGTATGAATAACTCAAGCATTTTTCAACCCAAATCTCACTTGAGGCTTGCTATGAGGTCCTCATAATTACACAGAATTGCATTTAGTGACAAATCTTCCATAACAGTTGTGCAATTTTTGCCTGTGTCCCCTCTTTGAAAATCAGAGGAAAGTCCAGGATTTTCTTCTGATTTGACTCCTCCTAATTGAGCTTGAATATTTTTTTTTTCCTGTAAATCACCTGCCCAAAATATCTAGAGATCTGCAGGATTCATAAAAGTATCATTTATTAAATTGGAGAGATATTTTTTCAATGAATTTAAAAATACATGTTTTTAAAGCTTAACCAGCTAAAATTTTGTTAACATAGTTTAGAAGACCCTGAACATCCTAGGTGAAGGCACTTTCTCCTTATGTATAAACCTGTATGTACAATACAGCCTGTATGTACAATGAGCACTGAGGTTGACAGAGAAATTGAGGCTTTTCAGACTGTGAGGGAGATGTTAGTGGGACCAAAGACACTGCAGGACAAAAATTAAACTATTTTCTCACAATGCAGCTTCTTAAAGAGAAGACTGATACTTGTAGGAATGTAGTCTTTTTTGTCTAGAAAGCAGTCCAATAACAAAATAAACCCATTAAATTCAAGGAGGTATTTACTGTACCTCAGGTCCTTGAAATTGCATTTGGAAATTCGTTCTAGCAAAAAATTACATAATACTAGCTGCTCTTTAAATAAGTCAATAGAAACTGAACAGGTAAACTTCTATTAAAGAAATATTTACTATTTCTCAAGGCTCAAGGACTCCTTAAAACTTGCTTGGTTTTTCTAACTTTTTTTTAAACTGCTGTCCTTGACAGTCTTCATATGCATTGGCTAGATATTTGTTTTGTTCTTACTATATTGCTAACAGAGGCTAATTTTTGATTTTACATGTTGCAAGTTAGCTGGTCTGATCTTGCAGCTGTTACATGTGGCATTAGAAGTGAACAACTAACAGGTAATGGATAATTTACCCAGAGCAGATCAGACTGGTGAAGCTCCTAGTTCAAGAAAGCTCATAATGTGACAACCTGAAAAAAACTTATGGAAGTTAGATTGGAAGACGCTTCTTTGTTGAATGTATTTTCTTATGTTAATATTGTTTATACAGGATGAATAATGCTATTGTCTTCTAGCTATCTTTAATGCCTCCCCCGACAACTTTGCTTGATCCAAGACTTTCTATTAATTACTGCTTTATAATTTTCATTTTCATGGTTTTTGTGCATGCCTCGTTCTGTCAGCAGACATAAGATACCCAAGTGTGAAGCAACTGGTATATTCCACATGACAACCAATTATAATGCTGACTGTTACAAGTTCCCACTTACCCTGTGGTAACTAAAATACACTTTTGTTTGCTAAATACAGCAAAAAGCCACAGTAGCCCATTTTAAACAATGTGGTAGGTTTGGACAAACACTAGATCTTTAGCAGTGACCTTTTAATATCACCTCCCTGGACAAGGCCTCCTGCTTGCAATTTTGGATAACCTTCAAAAGAGAGCATTGATCCATGCATTAATTACTGGAACTGCATGGTGGCTACCATTCAGTGTAGTACTTATTACAGTTGTACTACAGTCATTTTCTCATGGACTGATTTGTGATTTTGACACTCATTTTATGGTTTTACTATCAACACTGTAACAGAAAGGAAAAAGTCTGCCAAAACTAGGAAATGTTTGAAAGTGTGAGAGCTTTAATTTGTACCTCTATCTCTTTCCCTAGAAACAAGTAATAGGAAACATTTTTGCCCTGAAAAGTTCATATCCTAAGATAGGCAGCATCTGATTTATTGTGCTGGCTCTGAAATCATCAAAACATTCTGTCAGTCTCTTCAGTTTTAGATTTGAAAGTCCAGGGCTATTGGACACTATGCTTTTGGTTCCAGTGAACCACATTTTAGTATATATTTTCTAAAAATATTAGTGTCAATATTTCACACTGAGACTTGTTTGTTTGGAATCTTTGATAAAACCATCCTGTTTCTATCATCTAGATGTCAGAGTAGTCTTAATCTTACAGAGTTCATTACGTTTATGGGTGATGTTCATCCAAGGTTCATGCAGGGAGCTAATTCAGCCTCAACTATTATTACTATGCAGGAACATGTATAGGTCTGTGTTTATCCTAAAGTACATATGGTACTTTTTTGTTTCTCTTGTATCTTTAACATCACTTCAGCTTGGATTTCAGGGATGTTTAACCTTTTCAGCTTGGATTTAGGTTTTAAATTTATTCTGGGATACAGGTATTGTTTCTAGCTCAAGTGCCCAATTTCTCCATCTGCTTGTTCCTAAATATCCAATATCCAAAATATCCAATACAGTATCTCAGCTACTGATCTTGAGAATGTGGTTTTTTTGTGGGGTTTTTGGTGTTTTTTTTTTTTTAATGGAAACTGATATATATATATATATCAATATCTAGTCCACAGCAGGCAGTCTAGCAAAATGGATTAATGGAACTTGCACCCAAAGAGAGGGTACTGGAAAACTCAATGTTTCAGCTGGAGCTGATAAACTTTCCTCTTTTTCAAGGACAGTCCCTAGTTAGATCAAGGGAACAAACTTGATAGGCATTTGTTAGTAATAGACTTTTCATAAAATTTTTCACTGTTACAGTAACTATCACAACCATCACAAGCACCAAGATACCCTCTTTTTACTACTTACAGGACTTCTACATAATCCTTTTTGCTTTTCAGTATATGCTATAGCATGGTATAGTCGCAGTGACTATAGTCCTGTGACTTAGTAGTATCTCCATTTTTAGGCTTCTGTGCAAGAATTAGCAGTATGTAACTTAAAATCCATAAATTGAATTTATAGTTTTGTCTTCACTCTTAGCTTTTTGCTAGGTTTGCATTGAGAAGACATTTGCTAATTATCAAATTATTTTTGAATATTTGAAATCTGCTAATAATTGGAGACAGTTATTAGAGAGAGAGAATACTGTCTTCCCTTCAAAGATTGTGTGTTGGCATCTTGACTCTTACAAGAGCCGCTGGCTCTGTACTGTCATGCGGGCTAGTGGGGTCTGTAATGCAAAGAAGAACAAATCCAAATTCTGAGGATAGTATTTAGTTTAATTCACTTTATAATATATGTGGGTGTCAAGTAGTTAGCATTCATGTTGTTTTTATTTGAAAGATAGCAGCTCGATAGATTGTTTTATGTGTATAACTCGAAATATATATTTGAGACAATTATTTATTGCAGTCTTCTCTCAACCATTTTCCACTTTACTGTGAACATGGTTGGGGGTTAATGTCAGTATTGCATCTGTAGAGGAAGCAAAATGTGAAGATTCTTTTTATAGACCTGAGACTATCCTTTATTCTTCTTATATGATTTGATTTAGGAAAACCAGATAGTTCTGCACATTAACATTTAATCTCATCTTAATTCTTAATCAACTTTAGAGTAACATGCCTTGCTCATTGACTCTACTGTACATATATTCTACTTTGGGTTTTGGATGATTAGGCTCTATGTTCTCTAAACTTAAAATTTCCCCCAAGTATCCCACTCTCTGGACTTCATAGGCAATATATTTAATAAAAATAGCTACTGTAGAAGCATCAGCAACTTCATTAAATTCATACCAGCAACATCAATTACAACATTAATTGTAGTAACAAATACATATTTATTTTTTTTTGTGGATGAGGGAAATCAGAATCCCAAACAAAAGATTGATTTATATTTCCAATCCTCTCAGCTTCAGCAAAAGGGCGAAAAAAAGCTTCCATCCTAGTCTGTCCTCTTCTAACCACCTTGCTGAGCTGGTTAGGAGATACGGAGAACATGGAAAGCTAGTGAGCAAAAGGCTGTAAGTATCAGCCTTTTAAAAACATTTTTAAATGAAAGCAATACAGAGTGTTGCATGGTTTATGTTCAACTCGGTGTTTCTATAAGACATTAGGTACACCCAGACTATGCCTGCAGATCAGATCTCCATGTGCTTATAGGTCCGTGGATGGCAAAGTTGTTAATCTTGAGGGCACTGTTGGGTTTCAGATTGATATTAAAATTTTTATTCCTGACAAGGATTGCTGATTTCAAAATCTGTATTTCCCCAAGCTTCAATGGAGAACAGCTAGATACCTGTTTCATTTCAGATATCTAGGAGGTCTAGAGTGTGCTTTACTCTCTATAGTAAATTTATTTACTTGGATTCTGCCTGAATCTGCCCTGAATTCTGCCCACGAGTTTTTGTGGCTATGTATCCAAGTATGTAGAAGTAGAGAAGAGATCTCATAACAGTGTTTGTTGGTTTACCCGTGAGCAGCACATCTTTTGTGAAGAATGCGTTATGGTTTTGGCATAGTAGATTTTAGAGAGGTAATAGATTAAAGAACTCTGAAGTACTAGGAGTTTACAGGGCCAAGAAAATTTTGTATAATAACATTGTCACTACCTTTTCTCCTGCTTCCCTTTTTCTTGTTCTCTTCCCTCTTCTTTCTGTTCTGCTCTCTTATTCTTTCTCTGTGCCAGTGGGACTAGCCATATATGAGGAAATTTTAATATGTGGAAAGGATCTAACATAAAAGTGTTCACTGAGAATTGAGATCTAACCTAATGATGCTAGCTCTTGGAAAAGATCAAAGGGGTCTTGCAGAGTAACACAGGAGGAATGGTGCTATGAATGTTTCAAAGGGCAGATATTCCTGATGATGAAGTGCATGGTGCAAAATTCTTTATTGTTGACACATAGAAAAAACTTGGCTTGTTTTCTGTCGAAGTAGTAGACGGAGTTGTGGTCTGTGCAGAACAATTGTGATAGAAGCTTCAGACTCTTCTAACATGTTACAATTAATTCTGTGCTTGTGCAGTGTTGAGTGAATTCCTATAATGACAGAAATGATCAAAATTGAAAATAATCGGTAAAGTATTTACTATTCTGCACTGTTCGTATGCATTGCCCCAGTCACTGTTGATGAGACGTGTTATTTGCAGCCTTTTGGTGGTTTTAGTAATCAGATACCAATTGGAAGTTGTTTCTAGTGAATAGCTAGATCTGGCATTGTTCTTGGCAGAGTTTTGAGAGAATAAAAATGAAAAGATGCAGGGAGGTAAAATGAAGACAGGTAGTCTGGAAGAAGCAGGATGCATTTGTATTGCTTGGGGATTTTCAGTTGATTTGCTGAGTAAATGGAAGCTTGGGATTTTTTTGACCTGTCACTTTAAGCAATTATTACTTGCTGATTTCTTGAAAGAAGGGGAGAAAATAATGCATATATATGGGAGTTCATTATCTGGTAAAAACAAAGGAGTTCCTCTAACCAAAGGAAATAAAACTCTATGTGTGTATGTAGACAGGGTTTAAGAATCTGGAGTCTCTTCAGTCCTTTTTTTGCCTAGAAAAAGCTATTTAAACCGCAGCAGTGTTAAAAAACACATTATCTGTATTTTATCTAATGCATCATTATTTCTATCAGTTGCTACAACTTCCACTCCTAATTTTATCTGATTGGAGTCTTTTGGAAGGAAAGTAGCAGGCATTAGCTTATGGTTTTCTGGTTTAGATACAGAGTCTCTGTCTCTGACCTTGAAAGATAAATAGCTGTGCTATACACCTAAAGGGTTGAGGCCTGTTGGTCCACAACATCAATATTAGTTTAATTTCATATGGTAGAATTGGTTTTTTTTTTTCCCAGTAGTTTATCATAATTTCTTTCTGAATTGTAGCTTGCCCTCCATGTTTGTTATAAAGTCAAGGAAGATTGTTGCGTAGTCCAGGACTGAAGGATGTATGGAGAGTGCTCAAGGAGTATGTCACAGTTACACAATAATGGAAGCTGTTGTCCTCACATAACTGCAGTGTTGGGAAGTGTCTAGTGAATGAGACACAGAATTGTAGGAGGAGAAAAGATTATTTCATAGGAAATACATTTGAATCGTGGGGTCAAATAATATCCTACGTAGAACAGTGTTCCTATAAAATGCTGAGAAAATAATTTTAAGTGCAGGTTTTCAAAGTATCTTTTAAAGGGCAATATTTTTTATTTATTTATTTTGCTGATTGCAAAATTTAAAAAAATACTAAGGATTTGCAGCTGCAATTGAAGTCACCAAACATATGCGGTTACATTAAGATGCTAGACCCTGTTGAAAAAAAATGTACCAAATATTTCAAATAGCATACTCGGGATTAGTGTGCTATTGCAATTTTGATCTTTCTGTATTGGGATCTCCATTGCACACATTAAAAAAGAATTGACCATGGTCACTCTTCAAAGGAAAGATGTTGATAATCTGATTATGTGAACTGCTTAGATTTTCTTTGTTCAGTTCAATAGCAAAAGGTCACAATGAAGTAATAAGTAAAAAGTATCTGGTAGATATGTTCTGGAGTGATGTACAGAGAGGAATGTAAGGAACCATGGTCTAGTTGCATATTTAGTTTTCTTTCTAGCTCTCCCCATTTGCCAGGGAGGTACTATTTATACTGTCTAGCTCTAGGCATGTGATTTAGGAACTCTGAATCACTGTCTAGGAGTGTTTTCTTCTCACAGTTATATAGAGCTTTTAGGCTCTTACTGTTGACAAGTCTGAATTAAGTGTCCTAAGCTGCCCGGTGAAAAAAAGGATGACAATGCTTTGATTCCCTGCCCCTCCCACTCTTTGCCCTTTGAATTTCCTTTCTTGAAAATACAGTATGGAATCTCTTGGTTAAAGATAATATTATGATTAAGATGCATGGTAGAGTGGAACTATGATTTCATGATAAATTTTTATTTTCATATTTCTTAACTTTGGAGTATACTATACCTGCTCTTTCTTTTTTCCTTCTATTTTGTTTTGGTATATATTTTTAGTATATACATTTCTAAAGTGCTGAAGAGGCAAAACTGTGCTAGAAGACTCTGTGCTGCATGTTCAATTTTCCCTTTTGTAGTCAATTTTGGAAAATTTTTAGTGTGTCTTAGTGTCCACTTATTTAGATATTTAGTCACTGAACCGTGTTTATAGAGATACTCACTGTGGTATCATGTGAAGGAGATGTACATCTATTTTGGTGAGTTTTACTTTTCTGTGCAATGTTAAGCATCAGCTTGAACTGGGAGCCTGCACTCCCTGTTTACATAGGTAAGAGAGTATTTGCAGAGACATTCAGAGTATCTATTTAGGAAACTTTTGGGTTTTTTTTGAAAGTATACAGATAGATCCTAACTCAATGTTTAAGACACATATCTGCAATTGGAAGATATAAATAATTCTGGGGTATGTGTCTCTGTTATTGGGTTTAGTGTAGAGGAATTGCATAGAACATCGTCTTGCTTACTAAATTAAAGCATGTATTTCAGATTTTTCCTGTATTTTCCAAATTTTCCAGTATTTTCCTAAAGACAATGGTCAAATATTAATCAATACTGTGCAGACAGTGTATGTGTATTATATAATTTTTACTAGCAAGTCCTAGTATATTTTACTCAGAGTAAAATTCCTTATCTTTCCTTCCTAAGACTTTAAAGTTATGTTGTTTGCAGAGCCTGACATCTTTTAATCTCTTAGTTCAGGATATTGCATTTTAAATAGCATGTTATGTGTTACAAATTCACCTTGAATTATGATAGATAATGTGGTTGTAATTAAAAATTAAAAAAATAGCTTATAGTTAACATAATCAAATGCAAAACCTTTGTATTTGTAGCTAAATGTATTTCTGTGAATGTTCTAATGTGATACTCTGGCCAAAGAATTGGAAGCCCGTTAAAGAACGTTAGAGATTTCATATTGTAACTAAAACTTTTAGACACTTGGCATTCCCCATTTTTAGTTCTAAATAGAAGTAAGCACAGAATACAACTTAATATCATTATAGAACAAATATTAAATTAATTCCTTTTAACTTAACGTAAGAACTTTCTCCTGCTGATGTAGAGGTTATAGAACTTCAGGGTAGTTGTTTTATAGTATGTTGCACTCAGTTGTGCAAACTTATCTTTTTAGGGTCAAAGAAGAGCAAAAACCACAGCCGACACAGTAAGTAAAATATCTTAAAACTGCAGTAGGCTTGACTTTTCTACCTTTGCCATGTTCTGCTTTCTGCACCTTTGGTATTAGCTTTAACTAATACCTGATAGGCTGCAGGTAGTTTGTCATCTGCTTCCTGACTGGCTTGTAAGAGAGCTGCCTGCAGCTTCTTACTTCATCCACGTTAGCTGGATGTAGGTTCTTGCTGTCTGCTTGTGAACTGTAAAACTTTATTTCCCTTACACCTTAGTGGCTGACTTAGTATTGCAGTTAACATTCCCTTTGGCTATAGCTTTTCCGCCTGTATATTTCTATTAGCATTGGATGAGAAAACGTTTTAACCTAGTGTGGTTTTATTGGTTATTCAGTCACATTATTTGCTTATTTAAACAGGTGGTTTCCCTTTAGTGGGATCACTGAGCTGGTAAATAACGTTCTTCAACCACAGCAAAAACAGCAAAATGAAAAGGAGCCCCAGACGTAAGTAAGCTACTCTCTGTAGACTAAGTAATATCTGTATAGCGTTAAAACATACTGGAGAGTATGTTTAAAATAATCGACCATTCAGAATATCCTGCTGAGGGCATTTTACAAGCTTGACACCATTTGCTTTTGAACCCCTCATTTGCAAAGGGAAAACTGAAAATCAGGTTGTGCTCTCCTTATTGGCAACTGAAATGATTACATTAGAATACAATCTGAGGAGTTACTACTATTCCATTTGCTTTTTCTTTTCTTTTTTTTTTTGTTTCTGCAAATGCTTCATACGTGAAACTGATAGTGAAGTGATGTCTTTTCTGTGCATGAGGAGCTGGAATGATAAAACATGTAACATTATATATATAGCATGTTTATGCACATGATCGTACTTGTGGTATGGGTCATGCGTAGAATGCTATACAAATCTACATAATATGTATGAACAGCTTTTTTAAGGATGAGGAAAATGTAATTTCATTTTTTTTTATGCTTCTAAAATATCTGTAAAGTTTCAAGACTTTATCAGATATAAGGTGAAATGTTGGTTGTGTCAAAGCTAAGGGAATTTTGACTTTGATAGGACCAGTATTTAATGCATGGACCTTTTACAGTGGTAGGCCAGTATGAGAGCCATATGAAAAATTTTGTTTTTCTTGCTATCTGAAAATTTTAACATGTAACAGAAGCTGGCAAAGCTAGACATTCGTCTTAGAGTAGAATTAAAAGAATGGAACTGAAAATATTATTTTCATAATGAGAAACTAAAAAATGTTTTATTTCTTCAAATTTTCAAATTCTTAAAATGTGACTTTTTATATTATTTAAGCTTTAAAAACTTGAAAAGACAGTTGCTGTCTTTCCTTTCTTGTAAAGGGGAATGCCTTGTAAGTTCATATGATAAAAGAAATATTTGCTTTTGAATCCATTCATAACTGGGTAAAAACATGCATATTGTTTATTGTTAATTATTTTCGAGGTAGAATCAGTTTTAGTGTATTTTTAATTATGTATATTTAAGTAGAGTTTCATATTTGCAGGCTGTGAAAGCTGTGAATTATTTTTTGAGAATAGCGAGAAATTTTCATGAAATTAAATGGAGAAATAGGCTATAAAACTTATATTCTGTAAAACAAGGTGGTATTCTGAGCTCTGTGTCTGATATCCTTACTTAAGCTCTTATAAAATTGCATGTAGTACTAATACTGAAGTTTTTCTTTATTTGTTATTGTTAGATACTGGGAATATTAGATTTTGTTCACAACACCTCAGTACCTCATTTGTATTCCCATTTTTCCTTAATGCATCAGAGTTTGATCTGCTTACCAGTGCTGTACGTATGAAGCATATGGCTTTGAAGAAACCGAAAATGCTATATACTCAGTGTGAACAGTTGAGTTATAGTTGCCGAGAAATATTTATAAATGGTTACTATTATTATGGAAGGGTATTTTTCAACAGTGATCTCTTTGGGACCCTGCTTTGTTCAGTGTTTTTATTAAATAACTAAGAAACAAATTAAGTTGAATTTATATATGGCACACGACTGGGAGGATTGTAACATCTCATAACAGGATTATGTTCCAAAATTATCCTGAAAAAAATCAAACTATGGTTATGATGCCATTCAAAATATAAGTGCAAGGTTATGTAGATATGTAGGTTTAGTTTATGTGGTTGACATAGGATGGAGAAAAATGTATGGGTAAAAGTTCTTTGGCAGAGAATCTGTGAGCCATAATGATATATAAGTTGAGCAGGAGCCAGTATTGTGAAAGAGATAAATATCATACTGGAATGTATAGGCACTAGCCTGGAAGTGCTGTGAAGTTTTCTTCTCTGCTAAGCTTTAGTAAGATTTCACCTGGAATCTCATGCTCTTTCTTAGACACCCATCCTACAGAAATGATGTGGAGCAGTTGGGTTTCAATGGAGAGCAATAAGAATGAATTATCAGATGTCTAAGAAACACAGCATGTATAAGGAAAAACTTAAACATCTGAGGTTGTTTAGCCTCCTGAAGAGAAAATCCCAGAGGATGGTGATGGATAAATCTTCAATTATGCAGAAAGTTGCTGAAAAGTGGAAGGAAATAATCTCTGTGCCTCTGGTGGGGAAGGAATAACTGAAGTTGTATCAGGGAGGATTCAGCTTGGTAGGCAAAACCTTTTCATGAAAGAAAACCTAAAGTGCTTGCATAGTTTGCGTAGGGCTTGTCTGGAGGTTGTGTCACTGAAACTGTTAAGGAGCAAGCTTGGCAAATACCTATTAAAAGAGACACAAATGTAGCTGATCCTATGATGGAACAAGAGAATGGACTAAGTGACTCTTTAGTGTCTTCAGCAGTCTTTATTTGTGATAATTTCATTAATTTGTTAATGAACATGATTTATGTTTTGCAGCTACTGTAAACTGTTAAAGAAAAAGTAGAACAGAAATATTAATGGTGCAGCTTTATTTAATTTCTCTTTCTGACTTTAATGGCTTGCAGGGAACTGTTGTACCTAGGAATGTTGTAGGACACTGGGGAGTGGCATGGAACTCTGTATGACTGAAGAAATTTTTACAGCTATCCATACATATTAGAATGTTTTCTGCTTGAAATCACTGTCATTCTCTGAGTCTGTAATGGATTTCAAGATACATCTGTGTATCCAACTTTTCTGATGAAAAACTTATTTACAGTTTTCTGGGGGAGACAAAATACAATGCAAGAAGGCAGAAAAGGAATCATAGTAGTTGTTGTAAACATAAGGTATCATATTACAAATTCCATTTTTTATCTCTGGTTGAAGTATTTTTGAAGAATCTTTGACCATGTGTCCTTACTGCTTTCCAAAAAAATGGACAGTACCCCTAGAGAGATGACAGGTTGTCTGAATGAGATAAGGAAATAAATTTAGAAAATGCTGGCTTAACTTAAACAAGACAGTGATATTCTTACTATAATAAGAGGAAAGCAGGTTAAACATGCAGCTGAATCAGTCACCTCTGTCTCCAATGGAAGCTGCCTTCATGACAGTGACAAAAGGAGTTCTTGCAAGACATAGAGGCTATCTGCTCATTTTGTCATTGACCATAACCATAATGGATATATATATATATATTATATTTTCCATATAAGAATTATGCATTTCATTCTATGAAGAACTGCTGATAAAGGTCATACAGCAAGTTCAATTTGTATGAAGTTTATTAAATCTTGTCTTAGGAAGGTCAAAACATCTAGAGAGGATCATATCACAGCTGCTGCACTCTACTGGCTATGCAATATTCTTAATAATTTGAATTCTTTCTCCTTAAAATAACAGGCGAGGATATTTTGTGAGTAAAAGTGATGTAAACCTTAATTTACTTGCTTCCAAGACTTCTATTTTTTATCAAAAATTATTGGAAAAAAAAAAAAGGAACATTTGGTTTTGACTTGCCAAAAAAATTTGAATCTTTTCCCTAATGTTTCCCTAATGTTTGTGTTCATCTTAAACTGCAAATGGTCATTTACATGTGTAACAATGTGTGGCTATTCTTTATAGTTCCTATAACCTTTCCTCATGCTCCTATATCTGAAGGATGTTAACGTCCATTACTTCCATTTTTTGTTTCCCTCCTCTAACGTGCTTCTGCCTTCCCATACATTTTTTCCAGTCCATTACAGATGTCTTCTTTTTTACCTTTTTGCATCTGTAGGGACTAAGCTAGTAAAGGAGTGGCTGTTTTTGCTGAGGCAATCTGACTTAAACTTTCTATTATTAAAGAAAAGCTTCAGTTTTTACAAAGGGCAGACTTACTTTCAGGGTAGAGCGTATATGGAAATGTAGATAATTATTAGTTGTTGGAAATACTTTACATAGTAGAGACACCTGGATTTTTATTTAGAAGTGACTCTTCAGTGCAGCTGCAGCTGCTGCTGTGTATAGAATGTTTTCCATGGATTGTGTCTCATTTTTTAACCATTCATGACATATGTTTTTATTGATAACTAACTTCTAATAACTTTTTAAAACCAATGAAGTATTGTTATAAGTGATAAATTTTTAGCTTTTATATAGAGCTTCCGTTTTAAAATAATCTCTTATTCAAATTCTTGAGGTGACTTGGTGGTCACTAAGGAAAAGAAAAAGAGAATCTTCTGTTCTTATGTTTTCTTTGCAGGCTAATGCAAGGTTTTGTCAACCTTTTGGTATTTTTGACTTTCTCTTCAAGCAGGGAATGTTTCTTATCTGATAATTGAGTAGAAAATAAAGAAAACAGAAAGTAGTACCACACTGATAATAGTGTATGGAATTCTGATTTGCATTGTGAGCATAATAAATACCAAAGTCTGTATTTCCATGGACTTATGAGTCAGTTTTCATAGCATGCTTTTAAATCATTCTTTTCCCTCTAGTAATTCTTGCTGACTCAATATTGCCATTGGGATTATAGGCTCAATACAGAAATACCGTTAAGGTGCTTGAAACTGAAGGGAAGCTTGGGAGCCCAGTAGACCTAGAGCATTCCTCCTCTAGAATCCTAGTCTAAAACTTAGAGAAAATCACGTGGTAGAGCCAGACTGTGCTTGATGTGTCATCTGAAGGCTTAATGTAGTTTGGTGTCATGGTTTAACCGCAGGTGGCAACTAAACACTAAACATTTACTGGCTGACTCTCTTCCAGTGGGATGGGGGATAGGATTGAAGAGGTACTAAATTTTGTTAAAAACTTTGAAGACCAGCCAGTAATGCTGACAGTACTTTAAAAAAAAAAAACGTAAATCAGACCAAGATATGGTAATTGACAAGGTAACAAACATTGCAAATCCCTACAAGGAAATGTGGTTCTTTTCTTGCAACATAGCACATTGTTAACAAAGCTCACCATTGTTTTGGGGAGGTCTTTCCAGTTAAGAAGGACTTGAAAGCAGCAACAGAATATGAAGTTGTGTGTTTTATTTGTGACTCTGAAAGCTGAAATGTTTATTGTTTATTGTTTCCTTATACACTGACTGACAGGAAAAGTCAATGTACACAGCTTTATGTACTGTAAACATGTAAATAGGACCCTACAGTACAGTATGTGGAGAATTTAGATCTGTAGCAAAGAATTGTTAATGCTAGTTGCAGTATTTATGGGCTCTGGTTAGTTGAGACAATTCCTTTTAATAACACCAAAATAAAACCAAAAATGTTTTCATAGGCCATTTTCTCTCTTCTAATTCAAAGTTATCTGTGTCCATCTCTCTTGGACAAGTTATCTCAAAAAGTATTTTCTTTTGGCTCTCTGGGATTGTCCACTCTATTACAATTTTCTTCCCCATGGACATCAGTTGTTGTCAATATTTTTCTATGATTCTGAACACTTAAAATTTCAGTTCATACTAGTGGATTTGAAGAACAGCTTAACGCATGGTGTTGTCTGCATTATGTAGTTTAAGAATGTGTCACAAGAGATTAGTTCGTGCTTTTCTTTTTGGTTGAGGTTTTCAAGAGAAAATTATAAGCTTACAGATCAGAATTACAAAATCATAGGATGTTGGAATCAGTTAGTGACTTCAGTGGAAGAAATATATATGTATCTTCCCTAAAAAGATACTTATGTGAGTCATGTTGCTACTCTAGTAGTTCTGTAAATGTGAAGAGTATGTTAAGGATCCAGTCGCACAAGACAGCAGAGATACAGGTGTCTATCTTCATTGCTTGGGAAATATTTTTATGGCACAGTTAATTTGAGCTCATTTTGGTATTACAGCTTCTATTTTCACATGAAAATGGCTGACTAGAGCTTGCTGTTGTGTTCAGCTCTTGTAAATAGTGTCACCCTGTAGTACAGGTGAAGAGTAACTTTTTCCTGGGGTAGTTCTCTAGACCTTCTGCATGAGACTATAGGTTAAAACAGTCCTTCAGTGCCTCTTTTCAAGTTATTCTTCAGTCTCCTTCATTTTACCTTTTTCATCCTCTTAATGTTTCACCTAGAAAAACTCAAATGGCTTTTACCAAAGTAGAATAAAAGCCCAGAATATTGAGTATCACAGATGAGTAGGACTAACGTAGAGATGGTAATTTGTTTGGTCTTTGCAGAGCAGTAGCTTTCTTCCAGAGCAGTCCCTGTGTTTTTTGGTTGGTTTTTTTTTTTTTTTTTTTTCATAGAACTTGATAGTAAGAAAGCATGAACAAAAAATACTCTTAGAGTTATTTAGGCTGGAAAAGGCCTTTAAGGTCATCAAGTCCACCACTAAACAATGTCCCAAAAGTGCCACATTACACATCTTTTAAATACTTCTGGGGATGTCAGAGGCCCACTCTCCTGGGCAGCCTGTTCCAATGCTTGACAACTCTTTTCCTGAAGAGATTTCTTCTAATACCCAGTTAAACCTCCTCTGGCATAACTTGAGTCCATTTCCTCTTGTCCTATCACTTGTTACTTGGAAGAAGAAACTGACCCCCACCTCTCTACAGCCTCCTTTCAGGAAGTTGTAGAGAGTGAAAAGGTCTCCCCTCGGCATCTCTTTTCTCCAGGCTAAACAGCCCCAGTTCCCTCAGCCACCTCTCATAAGACCTGTGCTCTAGGCCCTTCCCCATGTTTGTTGCCCTTCTCTGGACACACTTCAACACGTTAATGTCTGTCTTGTAGTGAGGGGCCCAAAACTGAACACAGTATTCAAGATGGGGCCAGTATATGCCAGTGCAGACTGCTGGTGATGGTCACTTCCCTGTCGCTAGACTATTTCTGATACAAGCAGATACCTTCATTTATTTTGTTGTATATGTTACTGAGTGATTGGAATGTTTCTGAAAATAACTAGGAGATATTTTTTTAATCATTGGATGATTTGGGAAGAAAATCAACCAAGAATTTGAAGTTAGAGTTTTATAATAGGTTACTTAGAAGTTGAAATACCTTTTCCTGAAACAATCAGAATTACTTTACTGTAGATCTTAAATTATCTTTATCAGTAGTGATTGGTGTAATAAAGAAGGCTCTCAAAGAGGTAGTTTTAATGAACAATAATTTGGGATGCAGAAGATTCTAAATACTTTCATTTTGCGCCAAGGCTAGGGATTATTTTTAAACACTAGCAGCCCATGCCATTATGTATGATTGATATTAGACATGAAAACAGCATAATGAGCTATGTTGAATAAATACTCAGGAGAGAGGAGAGATTTAGTGAACATGGTTAAATCAGTTATAACATTGTAACTGTGTAACTACCCTCAAAAAGTTGGATCAAATTCTAAAAAAAGTCAGGTTCATGAACCAATAACTAATTTCAGAACCAGGAAGTAGGTTCTAAGATGGTAACCCTAGAAATGCTAGTGGATACATTTTAACTCCATTGAGTTTCTTTGGTACTGAAAGTGTTTGGCACTTCATAAAGGCTACCTCTGTGGTTTAAGCCCTACATCTTAATGATTGCTATTGAATGCAATTACTGAGAATAGTTTGTTCCTGAGCAAAATGACTTCTGCAAATAACACAGTTGAAGGTAGTGCTGAATCCTACTATGGAATATTGAGCACTTCCAGCTGCTAATGATACTAGTGGAAACAACAGTTGTTTTTCATGCTAAGTTTCACATAAAAATGAGTACTTTTTGCTTACTTGCAGGTTGAAAGCAGAACCAGACCTGTCAGTCATCAGTATCTGGGGAATTTCTGTCCCCTGGAGTCAGGAAACACAATTAGGCTTGCTGGAAATACAATTAGCCTTCCCAGCTGCAGAGCTTTTTGAAAGAAAGTTCAAATGTTGGTTAAGTGCTTTTAAACTTAGACCTTCTTTCAATAACTTTTTCTGCTTAATTGATAACCATGAATCTCTGTTATATGCTTCTATTTTGATGTATTTGTATTGGTTGATTGTATTACATGGCTCAGAGAGAGAGAGAGCGCTTGAGTAAAATGTTCTTTTCACCATTGTTTTGTCTTATCACTTTCATAAGGAATAGTTGGAGTATTTGGTTGGTTTCATTAGATAAAAATAAAATGAAGTATTCATGCCTTAATTGAAGAGGTGTGGAGGGTCAGCAAGGTTAGAGGAAAGAAATGTCTATTTATCTTCCCGTATTAAGGCAGGAAAGGATCAGACAGATTTAGAAAGGCTAGACTACAGGATGTGGAGGTCTGCTGTTTTTACCTACGGAAGATGAAGTTGCCCTTTATCACCAGGTGCATATTTTTGTGATGTGGGTGATAGTCCTCACTCTAGATCTGGTCTTAGAGATTTGGGGACAATTGAGCAGATATGCAAAACATCTCATGTGCGTTCCAAAAGGAGCATGGCCCTCAAAACTTTACTATCTTGAAAGCCTCAGTCAGCTCTTCTATTTTCAGATGAATGGATCTTTTTAATTTTTCAGTATAATCATTCCCATTTGCTTTTACATGTGTGCTCATGGGTGGCTTTCTGTGATCATAGTAGAAGTAACATTGATTCTGCAGAAGAAGGAAACTCACTTCTCTTCCTAAAGATATTTTTCTGATTATGTTCTGTGTAGAGAGAAAGTTGAAGTAAATTCATAGTGATGTGGCTCCTGGAGTATCTTGGACTCAGAACAAAGACAGATGGTGCCAGGGTGAGTTGATCAGAAGCCTGGGGTGAGGATGAGTACAACTGGATACAAAGTCTCATCTATGAATAACATTAACAGACGGTGAAGATTGTGAGACTTCTTTTTTTTTTTTTCCACTGTGACAGAAACAAAAATCCCATTTTTATTGTGGCCTATTGGGAATTTTGATCTATCACGAACGTGATTCAATGATTCCAAGCTTTAAAAGCTTGTCAGTAATTCTAGTTATCTGTTTTACATGTCATCTTTTTCTCACCCTTTAGGAAGCTTTACGTTCATTTATATATTCCCTGCTTCCATTACTAAGGATAGTTTTATTTTAGAAAAGGGATATTCTTGGTTCGGTGCAAAGCATTCAGCAGAGAAAACTTGGGTTCTGTCAGCAGGAATATAGTAATACTTCTTATCTCAAGTGTTACTCACCTGTGTACTCATCTGATCTGTTACTCAGGTGTTACAGACTAGAGACTGTATCAGAAAACAGCTTTGGAACAGTTTTGTCCTCCCCATCTCCCAATTATGTACCTCAGAACAAAACATGTTTTATTGTTCCTAGTGCAGGTGGCTTCTGAAACAGCAGAATATTGTCTATTTCAACATTAAATGTTGAATGTGTATTTAAGGTAACAAATGTATTCCAGTCATGTTTCATCATATGTACTGACAACACTACATTGTCCTCTCTATGGTATCCATATTTAATCTCAGAAGAAAATGTTATGCTATCTGTTCTGTTGGAAACTATTTTCTAAAAGATTTGCTGTTTAATTTGTGACTCGATCGTGTTAATTTCTTAGCTATTACAATATTAATTACCTACTTACACTAAATTAGTATAATTTCTTTGGTTAAACACAAGTAATGATAAATGCTAGGATTACAACTTTATCTCCTCTGGTGATTTGTTCAAGTATTGGCCTTCGTGTCTTAGCCAATGCCTTTGTCTCTCTTTCCTTAGGGGCCAGGGAAAGATGAGAGATGTTCATATGATCAACTTCTTTTTTTGGATGTCCATAGTTAAAGAAAAATCTTACTTCTAATGCTGGAACCCTGCTATTACAAAGATCCCATTGTAACATGTTAATTATGTTAGCAGAAATCATTGGAAGTTTATCAGCATTGATATTGTGCCTTCTTTGAATGTCTGGTGAATCCTGGATAAAAAGAGACATATCTTTAATAAGAATGGCAATTGATTTTGGACATCTGGACTTATTTTCTATAGGTGGAATTGACCATGTTCTGCTGTAGGAATGATAATAGATACTTTTTTTCCTCCAAGTTGTTAGCAACACTATAAGGTATTCCTTCTGACAGAGTCTGCTGAGTTTGAATTGCATCAAACATCTGAGCTGGGATGAACCCACTCAGGTATTAGGTCTATAGATCTTATTATTTAAACAAAAAGTTTTCTCAGCAATTTACATAATCATATAACAGTATAGTAATCTGTAAGTCCTGATCAACAATATAAGAAAATAGAATGCACGAACATGAGAACTGTTTTACAGGAGAAAAATTAGTTGATGAAGAGAAGAACTAAGACTTGTTTTACTTATTTAAGCACAATTACACTAAACCAAATGTGAATAGACTCTGTTTATATTTACTGTTTTTCTAAACAGAAGTACTCCAGGAGATGCCTTTAATAAACTGATATGAGAAACTTGTCAGAGAAGTATGTTCAAGCATTACAGAAAAACAGAATTTCAGAGCTGTCTCTAGAATAGTTCTTGGCCTTTGCATGTTGCAGTGCCCTTCCTGCCTCTGCCAGTTTACAGGGCCTGCCATTACCACATACTTCTACTCTACAGGATTAGGAACAGCAGAGCATGATCAGCAAGACTACTGGGGGCACAACATTGTTCTCTTACAACCCCTCATTAGTATCTCTGAGCTCTTAATGATTAATTAATAACTTTTAATTAAGAGGTTAAAGGATTTAAATATAGGACTGAATTATTTTCCTGGCACTAGGGTTTTTTTGGAAAATTTTCTGGTTTTTTTTTTTTAAAAAAAACCTCAAGCATTATCTTTCAGAAATAGTATTAGATTTACTACTTATACAGGTTTTGCAGCATAAATCTCTTATCTTTTCAATCATTATCAAATATTGTTTATCTAAAATGGAGAAACACTGCTGCAACCTAAATTAACATTATATATTACCTCTGAGAAACTTGAGGTCAGTGGGCTTTTTGAGTAAAGGGAAGGTATGGAAGCATGGGTTTAGATATAATTAGTACAGGGAAAATTGTTACACACTTTGTTCATAAACTTATGAAAAATCTCTCCTGCAGGTGATAGCATCTCTCTCCTTGTGTGATCTCCTTCCTCATAAAAATCATCATTTTTTTTTTATATTTCAATTTCCATTTCAAGGCCCATTTCTTTTGTTTTTGTCTAGAAAAGTTACATTAGCATGACTAAAATAATTTGTTTTGGTTCTACTTCTTGTTACTTTAAAAATATGAACATTGTGGAAAATCAGTCTTCTGAGAACTTCTCAGAAACTCTTTTAAGAGGATTTCCCCCTATAGCACTGCTAGCAGTATGGCTCAGCTGGTGGTACTTTTGCAGTAAGAATACTGGTAACAGTCAAAAGTAAGATACACTACAGCCAATTAGTACCACCAGTTCTGGTGGTGATAATTCAGCATCAAGCATGTTGATGTAATTTGTTTAGATGAAGCTGAGACAACCATATAGTGATCACAACTGAAACTTGGTTACACTAGCTTTCCTAGCATTGCTCAAATTTATTTCCTTTTTGTTGAAAAAGGAAAAACCATCAAGGTAGGAACAGTCCTGTCACAGAGGTAAAAAGATAGGCGCTACTTAATAATTGAAAATGCTCATGAATGTTGTAAGCAATGTGGAATGAACTCACTCTAATCATGATACTATAATGTCAGGAGGTGTTACATTTCAGAGCCAAGACAGTCTGACCTATTATTTAGCATGTATTTATTTTGGCTGTGTGTAACTGTCTAATGAAAAAGTAATTTTGGCTTTCATAGTAAGGATAAAAAAGTTTAACACAGTAACTTAGTTATTTTTGGCATTTCTAAAACCACAGGTGTGAAGTTAATGGCATCCTTCTGTAAGTCAACTGATGATGCAAATAAAGTAACCCGAGTGACTGAGAAATATTATCTCTGCTGGAGATGCCCATTATAAATGTAATAATGTTGCAATGTGCTTAATTGCCCGCAACTGAATTAGCCTCTTTTTAGGGTACATTTGTTAAATATTGCATACCATTGAAATGAAATTTAGTATTAAGTAAATAAAAGTATGATTTATGAAAGTTGTCAAACATAAATTGTGAAACTTTTTTGTGAGTGAATTATTTGGATAGAGCAGTAGTTAGTATACTTTTTAATACTGAAACTGTTTAAAAAATAAGGGTCTTGTAATTAAAAAGAATGAGTGTGTCTCAGCTTTCTTAAAACTGATAATTATTTGAATTCCTAACATAAACAGTATCAGAAAAAATATAGAAATAACCAATGTGAAACTAGATTTCTAATGTTTTTAGAGTAATATAAAATTTTTGTTATAAAACATTTCAATTAAGTGAGTGAATCAGGAAGAAAAACGTAACAGTAGGTGTAAAAATCAGCATGGTTTTTCAATATAAAAAGTAGAATGATTGGATACAAATAGACTGTCAAAGGAAATTTTTGAGAGCCTCAGCCAAATGTCTTCCTCAGTGATTTTGGTTCTAGGTGAGAATTTTTGCATAGGAGATGAACATCTGTGTAAGGTCTGTGTCACCTGCATGGAAAGTATTCAAACAGGAGTCTTAATTTTTGCATAGGGCTTATAACATAATAAGAATGCAGCAGTAACAGCAAAATAATCTTGATTCTAGTTTCTGAAGTAGTTTTCTGTTACAAAATAAATCATGGGATGTTACCTCAGTTCTTTTGAACAAGGAGCTCTCACTCTTCTTTCTACCTTTTTACCTAGGTGTCTGTTGTGGCTGAGGTCTAAGAAATCTTGGTTTCTGGTTGGAGTTTTCTAATACCTGGACTACCATAAGTGGTAATAGTTAGAGTATCATGATTCTAAATGTGTATGATGCTACATTTCATGTGCCTATTTTACAGAAATATACATGCTACAGATTCTTCCTGTCCTTTGTACCTTCTCCCATAGAAATTAAGGACAGATGCTGGTCATGAGGATATTACAGTGTCAGTACAGCTGAAGATTCAAATAGTATCGCCTATTGTAAAGTGTCTCCCTCTCATTGTATCCTTTCTAATATTCAGGAAAGCTTGAGCTCGTGATGCATCTTTACCCCTAGATACCCCTAGTCCAGAAGTTCCATTCTGTCACTATGACTGTTTTTCTAAACTTGAAGCCCAGTTGTCTTTGGGACAATTGTTCTTTCCTGACAAAACTGACAGAAACTATTCAAGTGAGTTGAAAGTATCTGCATGTCTAGGGCACACGGAGTGACTGCTTACATATTGTTTCATAACAAATTAGTTAAAAAAAAAAAAAGAAAAGTTGACCATAATTATAAATTTAAATCTTGTAATTTCTTTTACTTACTATAACTGAGATGAAATATAAATGAAGTGTCAGTACAGATGCTCAGCTTTAAAGATCCTATTCTTGGGCACTGCCACATATGCTTCCTGGCAGCTTACTTTTACTGGAAGTTAACTACTTGCCTCTGATCTTCATTGGCAGCTGAGGATTAGTAGTTACAGTTTCAGCACTTTACCAAAGAAGCTCCTTTGGGACAGCATGTATTGCAAACACAGGGACAAGGCCCAGGGAACTGAAGATAAAATATTTTTAATTGAGGGAATACAGCTCTGGAATGAACTTGGAGAGTCAGGCACTGGAAGATTCCCTTTTTCAATGGCTGGCATGATTAATCTTACTTGAATGAGACCTAAAAGTACCTGGGAAATGTTGGCCTTGTCACAAGAGTAAAGGGCAGGAATAAAACTACCACTGCTGTGTATAAGAGCATGGATTTAATTTACCTGCTTGATGCTTAAATATTAAAAAAGGGGTCCTACTGGTATTTCCAGTATAGGTGGAGAAGATACAGAAGTAAGTGTCAAAATTTATTATAAGAATAATGGAGAAAGAATGACAAGTTTTGCTAAGGATGTTTATTTTAGAAACAAATGAGAGAACATGATGGGAATCTGTAGACTCATAATGGTTTAAAGAAGCTTAGGTTTTTTTCTGTCTAATTCAGGAGCAGGTAATGAGAATAAGGAGAATATACTCCATATAATCACCAAAATATTTGTATGAAAGTTGTGGAAATTTCTGCCCTAAGTTTGGATTTTAAATAACACTCAGAAAAGAATAATTAGAACCTTCTTATTTACATTGAAATAAAATACAGAGGGGTATGAAGATGCTCAAAGGTGCAAAGTAATTTCCATCTGTTATGAAGGAACCTCCCTTACTTAGTCCCATAACTGTCAGTTATGGAGAAATTAGGTAGCTTTGTCTGAACAATTTGGCCATTATTAAACTACTAGAGGAATGTGGTGTTCTCTTTATTTTTGAATCCCCCTCTTATTTATTATAGCTAAAAAAGAGTGTTGAGAAGGTTCTAGATTAATTTGATGTGTGCATTCTGCCTGCTTAAACCTTAAGTGTGACTTTATAGCTTTTTGTATATTACAGATTGTAAAAATACAATAAACAATTCAGTTAATCATTAATTTTAACAAACAAGAAGAAACAAAGTCACAAAGATGCCACTTCTCAGTTTATTCTTGCAATTAGTTTGAACAGCTGCAGAAAATGTAGAAGCAATTACCTGTCTGTTCTGAGGAAATATGGAAGTAACAAGTACAGTCAGGAGTTACCTACTTCTTTTTTCCTTCGTATGCATACTGGCTAGCTTTATCTTGGTATCATTAAACTCACACAGAAATATGGTAACATCAGTTGGGTCAGTGTGTAATTAAACATATATTCATCTTCTCCATGTTTGCTTTTTCTTGTAGCCTTGAACAGGACTATTGTATTTAGTTATTTCTCACTGCTACCTTGTCAGCAAAAAGCAGCCTCACAGCCTGCTAAAAAAAGGCTGCATTTTTAGTCAATACTGAGCATTATAAACAGAAAAAAGTAGACAGGTAAGGTAATCCTGACAGTTCCAGCTAGACTTTTTGTCTAGCTGACATTAATCTATTAATTTGTTCAGTCATATCCAACTCAGTTATTAAAACTGAGGGTATTTTTTCACACACCCTTTCATGTCTTTTTTTTTTTTTTTAACTGAGTTTCTGAATGTATTAAAAAGAATTGGATTCAGTGATGTGGCTTCATCTGTAGTTACGAATTTATTTAAGGTCATACCAAATTTGTTAATTCATTATAACATCAGAAGTGTGCAATGAGAGGAATATTTACTGTTTTGTGAGGGAGATCAACTAAGCAGAGAACAAAATGTGGCAAAGTATGAACTGGAATCCTTTGCAGAAAGCCTTAGTAAACGTGGAAAAGAGAAAATCGACCAAGAGCAGCTTGACTACCTCATCTTGGCCATGTCTTTTAGAAGTGGCTCATAAAAAGTTCCTACCAGCAGAGAATTTTTGGTTTCATTCCCCAGCACTAGGAAAATGCTGTTAGGTCATAAAAGGACCTGCTCCGTTGCATGACAAGGTGAGACTACAACAACACTCTTTCTTGATGATGCTGATTAGCTTTGCAGTGGTTGGCTTTTCCTACTTGAGTTACAAGCGAGCAGCAGCACTGGTGTAAAGCAAGGGCAAGATCATGTAGCAACCACACTCCTTTCTTTCCATTGTCCTAGCTTGTTTTCTTCTGTTCAGTATTTCAGGCACAGTCAGTATAATTCACTTAGATTTATAGTATATATGCTTGCTTAGAATAAAAGTGTGTTTTTTACAATAGATCTTTCAGTGAAATTATTGGAAAATGTCCCATGTATGTGAACTGCAGTAACTTGTTTTAATTAAATCTATGTCTTTTTAACCTAGAATTCAGATTTTGACCACGTTATGTTTTTCATGTGAATTCAATTAGAGTGTTGTAGATAAAGAAATACTTCTATGATTTGAGAGACAGGTAGTATTTTTCTTACTGTAAATGAGGGTTTTTTTTTTTGTAAGTCAGTCTCTTACCATGTGTAGAGCTTCTGTGAAGTCCTTATTGTATGACTACTTGTACTGGGTCTGGTGGAAAAAGGGTTAATTGTTCCCAGGACCTAGCAGGGACACAGGTATTCCATCCCATTTGAGCCACGCCCAGGGGGATGGCCTGAGCTAGCCAGGGGAAGGGGAGGGACAGGAAGTGAGGGAAGAGGAGGAAGTCCCGCCCCTGGGGCAGAAGGAGCAGGGAGAGTAGTGTGGTCGAGTGCGTTCCGGGTGCATTGGCAAGCGGCGGTATCATGATCGCGGTTGCATACTCCTCTGTCCGTGTTATTGTTGTTTCTTGCGCCCTTTGCTGTTCTGTTAAATTGCCTTTGTCTCAACCCACGAGTTTTACCTTTTTCTTTCGATTTTCCCCTCTTGGCCATGCCGCTGGTGGGGACTCTGTTATGTGCAAGCAGGTGCCACGTGGTCCTTTTGTTGCCGTCTGAGGCCAAACCATGACAGTCCTTTCTGGTGCCCAACGTGGGGCACTCTGAGGGTTGAGATAACGACAGACCTGACCAGAGCGTGCTAAAAGAAACTTTTTATCTGTCTTTTGTGGTTTTACTTGCTGGGCACAATGTTGCTCCGTTTGTTCTCATGGCTGTGTTACGTGAACTCATACATGCTCTATGTGCTCCCCGTGATGATATTTATCACCTCTGG
>BJBW01006569.1:9443-24188 GCA_004320125.1 Scolopax mira
GTTCCAAGTGCAGGACCCTGCACTTTGCTTGGTTGAACTTCATGCAATCTGCACAAGCCCACCTCTCCAGCCTGTCCAGGTTCCTCTGGATGGCATCTCTTCCCTCCAGCGTGTCAACTGCACCACTAAGCTTGGTGTCATCAGCAAACTTGCTGAGGGTGCACTCTATCCCACTGTCCATGTCACCGATAAAGATGTTAAATAGTACTGGTCCCAGTACCAACCCCTGAGGAATGTTCCTATATGTCATAAAGTTCTGCATGGACGCATTGAACACCATCATATTTGGCACCCCAGCCACAGTGACAAAGTGAAACCTCAGGTCAAGCTTTACTCAAATCAGTAGAAGACCCTCCCAGTTCTCTGGGTTTTGCAGAGCACATACAGGACAAGGAGATTCCTCTCAGGATTAGTCACAGAAGCTGACAGTTAATATGCTTTCATCAATGAGTTTTATATGGGTTGTTTCATTTTCTGAATTCCTCTCAAGTGTATGGACAATTTTTGCAAAAAATAGTTAACTACTTGCTACGTGTGCTGTTCAACAAAAGAACCTGTTTAGCTTGAACACACATATGCCTGTTTGAGCATGTGAAGTTAGGGTAGTGAATAGGAAAAATACAACAGGTTAAATTTTCTTCTTTACATTAGATATCAATGCCTGAAGACTGTTAGTGGCTTTTACATGACATGAAATGCCAATCCATTTTTACTTTCTTGTTATTTTAAGCAATTGGTAACAAACAGCTAGTTTCATCAAGATATGAATGTTATATTCTCTATTATCTAAAAGAAATACATTTCTCCTTGGTATTTAGGAGGCGAAAACAAACGGAGTATGTATTTCTGCAAGACTGCAATTGAAAAATTAAAAGCAGCTAAATAATTTCTTTACCAGATCTGATAGATGAAGTTACTGAAGCAAGTAAAATTTAATTTGGAAGTAGGAATTTTCAAGAATTAAACCTACAGAATTTTAATAGTGATTATATTGAAACTGAGGTATATGGTGCAACTGAGGGATATTGTATGGATAGATATAGTACATTGTAAATGTAAATGAACTTTTATATCAAAAAAACCCAGATTCATTGCATCAAGAATTATATTCAACAGCACAATAGTATGGTCTGCCAGCCACACTCAAAAGCACAGGATAAAGCCATCCCCACATCCCATAAAATGAACCAACAGGGAAGAAAGCCATTCTGGCTAAATAGAGAACTTTGGCTGGACCTCAGGGAGAAAAGGAAGGTCTGCAGTATCTGTAAGAGGGGGTCGGCCACTTACAAACAATAACAAGGTGTAGCAAAGGTATGCCATGGAAAAATTGGAAGGCAAAAGTCCAAGGAGAACTTAACTTGTCAACAACAGTTACAGATAATAAGAAGAGATTTTTTCAATATATAAATAAAAAAAAAGGAAGTTTAGGGAAAATGTGGGCCTGCTAACGAATGAGGTGGGTGCCTTAGCGGTGGAAGACACAGAGAAGGCGAAGTTGCTAAATGCCTTCTTCACTGCCAAAACTGCCCCTCATGAATCCCACACTCTGGAGACAAGGGAAAGGGTCTGGAGAGAGGAAGATTTCCCCTCTGTTGGGTAGAACTGGGTTAGAGACCACTTGGCCAAACTAGACATCCATAAGTGCATGGGCCCTGATGGGATGCACCCATAAGTGCTGAGAGAACTGGCAGATGATATCGCTGAGCCACTCTCCATCATTTATGAGAGGTCTTGAAGAACAGGAGAAGTGCCTGAGGACCGGAGGAAAGCAAATATCACACTAGTCCACAAAAAGGGCAAGAAGGAGGACCCAGGGAACTACAGGCCAAAGAGTCTCACCTCTGTCCCTGGGAAAATAATGGAACAACTTGTTCTGGATGTCATCTCCAAGCACATTGAAGATCAAGAAGTTATTGGAAGTGGTCGACATGGATTTACCAAGGGTAAATCATGTTCAACCAATCTGATAGCTTTCTATCATGTTATAACTAGATGGCTAGATGAGGGAAGAGCAGCAGATGTCATCTACCTTGGCTTCAGCAAGGCTTTTGACACTGTCTCCTATAACATCCTCATTAGAAAATTAAGGAAGTGTGGGATAGATGAGTGGGCAGTGAGGTCGATTGAGTCCTGGCAGTGTGACAGGACTCAGAGGGTTCTACTAATGGAGTGAGGTCAAGTTGGAGGCCTGTTACCAGTGGTGTCCCCCAGGGCACCAGTCCTATAAGTATCTAAAGGGTGGGTTAAAGGATTTAGGAACCCGTCTCTTTTCAGTGGTTTCCAGTGATAGGATGAGGGGCAATGGGCTCAAGCTGAAACATAGGATGTTCCATTCAAGCACAAGGAAAAACAGAACGCAGTCCTGAGTGATGTGCTCTAGGCGTTGGACTAGGTGATCTCTAGAGGTCCCTTCCAACTCTGACACTTCCGTGATTCCATGATTCCATCATCCACATAATATTAGATGTTTATCAGTATGACCAGAATAGGGACAGGACCAACTATTTACAGTAGACATTCTTATAGCAACTAATACTCATTTTTGTCACATAGTCAAAATATCTTCTGCCCTGAAAAGTTCATATTTTCTGGGCTCCCACCTGCACTGGAAATGAGAACAATTTTCATCGGCTTGCTTTGCCCAATGGCACCTTGTATATACATGCATATATTTTCTTTTTCTTCATGTGTGGAAACATAAGGGTTTACGTGGGAGTATTCTACAATCCTTGCTTGCCTGCAGTCTGAACATACTGAGTTTCTTTCCACAGCTACTGCAGGAGAACAGACATTAACAATGGTCTTCTTCCTTTCTCTTGGTTCAAATGCACTTAATAACAATGTGGATCTCTGTTAACATCAGCTGAATTTCTCTCATATTCACTAGGTAACATGAAGAGAATTAGACCTACACATATTGGCAGTCACAAATTCCTGTTCTCAAAATGTTAATTCATAGATACCACTGATAATAATTATTTAGATTTCAAAAGACTGTAAATGTCATGTTAAGACTTTTATATTTAATGTCGTTTTATCTGCAAGAGTTGCAACATAATACAAATTGTGCTAAATTTTTATTTTTTTGTAGAAAAAATTGGGCATTTTACACTAGCTATAGCCCTGACTGAGATTATTAATAATGTATATTAAAGATATTTCTGTATACTTATATATATGTAAACACATATATATAAAAACATGTTACCTCAGGATTTTCCAAGAAGTAGTTAATGTAATAGATTTCCTACAGATATATCAGATCAACAGTTTTCCAGAATCATAACAGATCACTCTTTTCCCTGCTGAGTTTAAAAGTCAAAGTCTATTTAAGGTAGTTCCGATGTACTCAAGAAAATATTCTTTTCTGCATACCTGTATAGTAGTTTCCTTAGTCTAGTGCCCATTTCACAGCAGTTGCAAACTCCAGAGCAGGTTACCAGGGAATACTGACAAACTTTCATTTATACTGCCACCAGACGTAACTTTAATGCTGTTCTTGCATTTAACATCTTTCTTCAGTTTACTGGAGCATGAATCCTATAGTGTACCTCATTGAACTTACCACTACCTAAGATAGAAATACTTTTACAGAACAGCTCCCAAGAGATTAAAATGGAAAATCAGTTCTTTCATTGTAGATTTACTAATTTATAGTATACCATTAGTATAAGCTTTTCCATTAACTCACTGAAAACAGTAATACTGAAAAGCATGTGAATTGAGTTACTTCTCTCCCTCCCCAGTTTCCTATTTCTGCAGCATAATCAACTTTCAAAGAAAATGTTTTGCAATTGCAGTAAATGATAAAATTATTTTAGAAACAGGTAATTGAAAGGTATGTTTCAAAGTCAAAGGGATTATTTTCACTATGATATAGGAGGGCAAAGTTTTAGCTAGAAAGATTTCTTGTAGGTCTCCTTTCAAGCCAGTTCTTCATAATATAAAGCATTTGCATACGTTTCATTTTACATTGATCAATGTAAAGTCAATTTTTTTTCCAGTGAGGCTGAATTGAGATGAATTCTCGACAGAAAGTGATGGGGAAAATTTGTGAAGATGAGGGAATTTTTATTTTTTAGGTTTTTTTTTTAATTTTTAACAAGAAGTTAAATACAGAGTCAATGAGAGAATGAGTATGTGGGGAGGTAGTACTACAAAGAACAAATCCTTTTTTTATTTTGCATTCATACATTTTTTGGTCAGAAAAATAGACAACCAAACAAGATAAACTGTGAATGTTTGTACTTGTTTCTACTTATCTTTCATAAGATAAGTAATTGGAAAAAAATTGGACCAAATTTTTTTTTTTTCCTTTTGTATTTACATAAATATCCTTCCAATTTCAATTTAAGAAAATAAAACTTTTTTTTTATTTAAAAAAACAGTGCCATAAGACAGCTTTGATTTCTCTAACTTCTGTGATAGAAATACAAGATAAATGTATCTCAAAGAATTGCTCAAAATTATCTCGTTTATTAGCTGAAAGGCAGGAATAGAATTATGTAACCCAAGTCGAAAATAGATTTTGATGGTTTAATATACAGTCATGGATTT
Source organism: Scolopax mira (assembly GCA_004320125.1). NCBI lineage: Eukaryota > Metazoa > Chordata > Aves > Charadriiformes > Scolopacidae > Scolopax > Scolopax mira. Next base: position 14,004 of record BJBW01006569.1, read on the forward strand.
TATCTTTATTCCAAAAATAAACCTCACTTATAGATAAAAGCAGTGATTTTTAATAGGAAAATAAGGAATAGAAGTTAAATGGATATTTAAATTTAGCAAAAAGAGAAATGTAATAATAGTGTGTAAGAATGTGGTGATGTCATGTTACATTGTTTTTTTTCTTTTAAATTGTGACAAGGTACACACAGGCCAATTTTTTTTTATCATTTTCATTTTCACTGAAGTAATGAAAGAAAATGACACGATTTTTCTTTCTGTTTTAAGCTCATAATTTTAAATCTAAAAGTCAAACTGAAACCTTTGATATTTACACATTTTCTTATTCTGCTTGTGGAACATGACTGCTACAAGTTCAACCGTGACATTTAAAGAAAAAACACATTTAAAATATAGCTGCCTTTCACGCTGCTATCCCACCAAAGAAGTATTTCTTTTCCTGACCAGCTGACAGCCTACTGGTCTTTAAAAACAAAAATTCCTACAAATATAGTAACTTGATAGACAAGGCATCAAATGCTGACAGTAACACTGTGGTGGGTTGATCCTTGCTGGATGCCTGATGTCCACCAAAGCTTCTCTGTCAGTCCCCTCCTCAGCTGGGCAAGGCAGAGAAAAAATATCATGAAAGGCTCATGGGTTGAGATAAGAAAAGGGAGATCACTCACCCATTACTTGACTTGGGGAAGTTAGTTTATTACAAATTAAATCAGAGTTAAGGTAATGAGAAATAAAAAATAAATCTTAAGACACCTTCCCCCCGCCCCTCCCTTCTTCCCAGGCTCAAATCCACTCCCTGTTCCTTGCCCTCCTCCCCCGGCTCCTCGCAACTGGTGCAGGGGGATGAGGAACGGGGGTTGTGGTGAGTTCATCACATCTCTCTGCCACTCCTTCCTCCTCAAGGAGAGTACTCCTCACACACTGGCCCTGCTCCAGTGTGGAGTCCCTCCAACGGGAAACAGTCCTCCACAAATTTCTCCGACAAGAGTCCTTCCCACAGGCTGCAGCTCAACTGTTCCAGTGGGTTCCTTGCACAGGGAGTCCTTCAGGAACAGACTGCTCTAGTAAAGGTCCCCCACAGGGTCACAAGTTCTGCCAGGACCCTGCTCCAGCATGGGCCTACCACAGGTTCACAGCTTCTTTTGGGCACCCACCTGCTCCATTGTGGAGTCCTCCTTTACTAATCTTTGTGTCTGCAGGGTTGTTCCTCTCATGTATTCTCCCTCCTCTCTCCTGGGTACTGTTCCCCAGCGGGTTTCCTCCCCCTCCCCCTTCCATCTTAACCATGTTATCCCAGAGGTGCTACCACCATCACAGCCTTGGCCAGCAGTGTGTCCCTCTTGGAGCTGGTTGTCAACGGCTCTGTCGGCCATGAGGGAACCTTCTGGTGGCTTCTGTAAGAAACCTCCCCAGTAGCCCCCCTGCTACTAAAACCTTGCCATGAAAACTAAAGGCAAACACTTAGAAACAACCTTTAAAAAGAGACTTGTCTTATTTATGCCCTTTACATAATGATTTTCACTGAATTTTGATTATTGTTCATTAAAAGTGAAACTGCTATTATATTCCTCTATTACTTAGCATAACATGGTAGGCTGGCAATCTTGTTACAGTCTCCTTAGTAACAGAGAATTATGTTGAAACGCTCCGTGTTAGTCTTCTACCCTTGAAACAAAATAAAAAACTTTCTGATATAATATCAAGTAAGAATGATTGTTCGAAGAATTGTTTATTATTTGTTTGTGGCTTATGATTTTGGTGTGGGTTTTTTTTAGCGAAAAATGTCTTTATAAAAAAGTACTGTGAATACAGACCAGTCAGACAGATTTAGTCCAAACTGTCTAAACATAAAACTCTAAGGTTTAGATTTAGACCCTTTATAAGCTGAAATACCATATTCTTCATGAAAGCTGTTTGACTGAACTGAACAGCAAACTGCCTCTGTTGCCATACGGTTACAAAAATCTCAAATGAGCTGCAGTAATCCAGCAGTCATTCCCTTAATTCCTTTTGAAAAAAATGGTAATGTCTCATAACTGACTAGAAGAGAAACTTCAGGAGATCAATAAAAATGCATGAAGGTAATAACCACAGCTTCTATACAAAATTAACTGAAGAAAAATAAGGCACAGTAACCCAGATAAAGTTTTTCTATCGAAATATTTGCACAAAGCCAGTCTTCTTTATACTTGTCACTATGCCAACCGTGAGGTGATATGACAGACTGTAGTTTATTATTTTATTAGCTTTCAGAGGGCTAAATTGGTAAGAGTAATTCATAGCTTATGCAAGAGAAATGACAATTTTTATGTATCTTGTTCTGCTTGGTGGCTGAGAATCAATTTCACTGTGAGACAATAAATACCCTGACAAGATCCAAAATGTTTAAAAGGAACATTTAAAAGGATTGAAAATCAAATACACAAAAATTCTCATCAATAGGGACTTTTTTTCCTCTCCAAATATTACTCCTCAATGGATGAAGGTTTTTCTGCCTCATTTTGAGCAGATCTTGTTTCACCAAGTGGTTGTTTATGTAGAATACAGTTAAAATTCAGAAAAATATCATTACTAAATTTCAGGTTTTATAGCTACCTGCACAACTGCTGTCAAGAATAATAATTCTTGTGGCATTTCAGACAGTCTTTATCTACATTCTATGTAAGACTACATTCCTGTGCCAATAACATTTAATTTCAAGTAGTAAAGGAAAGTTAGAAGGATTTAGTAAAACAAGAACTTAAAGAGAACTTGAGAAATATCATGAACTTGTATTCCTTGCTTGTGAATTATTTAGTCTATATGCTTAACCGAAAAGTTTTGTTTTCTTGTTCATTTTTGTCTTGGACAGGGCAACAAGAAAATCATGACAGGTGCTACTGTGTTTCCAAGAATAAAACTGAAATAATGTGTCCCTGAAAAAAACATTTTTATCACACTCTATTGGACACTGTTTTCCACTCATTTTATATTATCTCAAGCATAAGTCTGCTCAATCCTCCATGTGCATATGTGACTCACAGTGCTCCTAAAACAACAGACCATGAATTTAGATTAATTTAGATCCTTTTGTTGCAGTGGCTGTCCTGGAAATCTTTTCCAGAGTAGAGTGAACATGTGCTATAGAATAGTCATTCTGTATTCAGATGGAATACTAACATCCTTAATATTTAAATTTGAATAAAATGTTAACATGTACACATAACTTTTCCTTAAGGTCAGAAAGAAAACTATGCCCATTTTGCTTTATTCTAATTTTATTTTCTTTTCAAAGCATTTTCCCAGGTTCCAGGTATGACATAAAGGATATGCAGCATGTTTAGTCCCTTTCTTTGAGTGCCATTGACCACTAACCCAAGGTAGTAATGAGTTAGAAGCTTCCAGGAGGTCTTTGATTAACAAATGACACAACATTGATTTAAGAGAATAATTTCAAATCTGTCTATTAGTATCATGGCCTGGCTAGATGCCTGGAAGAGGTCAGCCTTTGATGGAAAGAATTGCTGGCTAAAACAGGTATATCAGGATATGTGGCTACATTGGGGTTATGTTAATCATCCCACATGACTTTTCTCAATAGAAATATGAGAAGGGCAAATGAAAGTTTTTTGGTGGGAAGTACGGTACAGTGAGAAATGTGGCCAGCTTGATTTTTGTTATTTAAGTTCACTGCTAAAATAAAAAGGACATTAAATTAAAGTGTGTGATACAGTATCTTTTGATTTTAGTTTATCTATGGAAAGTACCTGTTAAATAAACTGTCTGAGTAGGTATCAGACATATTTGGTATCGTGTCACACCAAATTAGATGGTTAAAAGATGGAGGAAGAGAGAAATAGGCCAGGGTACAATATTATTTATTCTAAGCTTTTGGTCTTTTTTCCTATTATAATTCTTGTGCTGCCTTTATTAGTCTTTACTTTGACTATCTCTTATAAGAATTTATCAAAACTTTCAGAAAAAAACTATTGCATTACAGATCCCATCTATCCTTGCAGCGTGCCCACAGGGACTTTCAAGTAAGATTTGCCAAACCACCCTATTTTCGTGGTATAGGTGATATTCAATGTGAACAGAGAAAGGTTAAAAAAAGCCTGGTAAAACAGACTGGTAAAAAAGTCCACTGAGCTACATTTATATTGTATTTAAGTGCTTCAGTGTCCCACAAGGTGCAGAAAGCCTGTGATTTTTTTTTAATTCTCACAGCTGCTCTCTACTAAGATTGTCTTGTTTTCAGACTTGTTACATTTCTGCAAGTCAGAAGTATGTCTGGGCAATCAATTTAGCCTCAAGCTGTCTGCAGTGCACCTGATACAGCTTAGACAGAGTCAGATGATGCCCAGAAGTATAATAAGACATTAACTGAATCCCTAGGGGAAAAAAAAAAACATAAAATAAATAAAAAAAAAAGATGGGGAATGTCCTGTGTTGCAGGTGCTGAGCACAGAAAGAAATGAATAGTCTGATAAGAGACTCATTAAAAGAACTCTGACCCATTAAATTAAATAGAGATGTGTAGGAGGAAAGAGCTGGTAACAGACTGTACGAGTGGAGAGGTAGGTTGGCTGCATGGGCAAAAAAGATTCGGAGGTCAAGAATGAGAGGTTCTGAATATTCTAGAGAAGCATACAGGGTCTGCAGTATTTAACTAAATTAGATCTAGATTTTCACTTTTAAAGCACTTTTTAAAGCAATTTTGAAATTCCCAGTCATTTTTGCAAAAATCTATTTCTGGTTTAAATAATGTTTCAAGAAGCACTCTGGACTTGAGGTCTATACATGCCATCATCAGAAAGCAGCAACATAAAAGCAAAACTTCTCTGATCTTGTGTGGATTGTTGGTTTTCTGATATTGCATAATAGATTTTTATCTTATATTCTTATTTTATTTGTGAAAAAAAAGGCCTTTATTCAAGCAGAATTTTTTAGGACAGTGTTGACAACTATTAATACAACTGAGTTACAGACAACGTGGTTGCGTACAACTCCGTTAAGGCCTAAGGATTCAAGTGTCATTTAAATCTATGCTTATGTAATAAGCACCTCAAAAAAGTGGAAAAGCAAAATTCTCCAATTCTATATAACTGAAAATCCTTTTGCTGTTCTGTTCTTATGCATACTTTCTTAGAAACTCATACTCCAATGTTATTAACTGTTTGTGTAAGCTAGAACAAAGTTATGAAACTATAGAAGAAGATGACTTGGGAGAGAACATCAACACTAGTCCAGCTTTGGTGATAAATGCTACTGAAAACACTAAACCAAGGCCTTTGTGGGGACAAAATGACCCTGAGTCTTTAAGCATTAAGTTCTAACGCCATGTAAACACCCAGATTGTTGTTTCTATCTTTGTGCTAAATTAATTCAATATCAGTGCTCCCACAGCTGTACATACCAATTAATGTTATTATTAATTCAGTACTTCTATATTTTTTGTTACATCTAAGAAAGGTGTGTTATGTAGGTAGGATTATTTCAGGTTAAATTATTTTTTAATTTTACCATTATACAATGTAATATTTTGGTTTTATCTTTGCTAACTTTATATAGAAATCTTTACGGAAGAAATTTAATGTTATCTCAGATTAAGAATTTACTGAGAAACAAGGTATATTCAAATTTACAATAGCAGGAAGTCAATTTTCAATTAGTACCCTACACTAATTAGAACTGTTACTTAATTTATTTTGCTAGGTTTTGTGCTTTCACCCGTGCTGCTCTTTCTTAATTTTTTAACCTTATCTGCAGGCAGCAGAGAAATCATCTCACTTTAAGGTTTTTATTTAACTTTGTTTTTGTTAGAAGATAGAATGTAAATTAACTGTAACTAATGTCTTTACATTTCTATTATGTCAAATTGAAATTAGTCTTAAAGGATAAGAATAAATTTCCTATGCAGAGAAACTTGTTATCAGTTCCTAATGTTTTCTTGTGATTAACTAGATCCTGTCTGTCTCTTGAATTTGATTCCTATTTTTAACAACTCTGATATTTATGTACATAATATGTAAAAGTAACTTCTGGGAGAATTATCTCAAATTCCCTAAGCTAGCCCAATGCTTGGGAAGTCTTTTAACTACAAAATTATTTCAGCTGGTTACAAAAATGTACTATTTTTGTCTGGTTACAGAGTGTATTATTTTTCCTATGGAATATTAGAACTGAAATGTCCTATATCCCACGATTATTTAAGTTTCCCTTTGTTTATTGTTACTGGTCATTTACTAGCCACCACCTATTAAAGCTCTAGCCATCCACAGGCTAGGATTCAGTACTAGCCTGATCGTATACATGGAAGTATATCAAACAATCTTTCTTTGTTCCATGTTTATTTCTCAGGTACATCATATCTGAATTAATGATCTCCAATGGTGGTTACTGCTGTCTGACATCCATTCCTGAGATCTCTCAACCATCTCATTGATCTTGCAGCTTCCCCAGCTCCTTAACTCATTCCTGGCTTAGTCATATGAATTTGATGACAATTCCCTTGGCTTATGATCAGACTCTCATTTCACTTTCTGGGAGAGACAGTATCAAAAACCTCACTAAAATTATAAGAAAATCCATATAATTTAATGAAGAAATTAATTCAAGTTAAAGGCAATTGTAAAAGAATTCATAGAATCATAGAATGCTTTGTGTTGGAAGGGACTTTAAAGATCATCTTGTTCCAACCCACAAATTTTATTTTGACTCCTAGGTATGACAACTTCTGTTTTTGTTTATTTTCCAAAAGTAGTTACTCATCCATGTGAAAATTATTTCTTCCTTTATTTGGAATCAAATGTTTATTAGTGAGTAATTAAAACAAACAAACAAACAAACCAAAAAAAAAAAACCCACAGAAGTTTTAGTCAATATTGTTTTTCAGGCTTACTTCTACATTAGTCCATGTGAATGGTAGTCCACAGGTAGCTAGTACTGTTAAACAGATGGAGTACACCAATATTGTAAGACTAAATGGGCAAGCCCTGACAGCTCTTGGAACTCACTGAGCCATTTAAGATGAGCAATGAGTCAGAGCTGGAGTCCTACTGGGAAAGATCAATGGTGAATGCATTATCATACTTATTTCCAATGACAGGAATAATAATGCAGTATTTATTTCTGGCACAAGGTTGCTTCAAGCATCATTTTTTCCCCTCTCATGATTTGGGTTATATCTCATTCTAGTGCAAAATAGAGATATCTCACTGTGCTTAATACTATGATTCCACTCAATCTAGCTACTAAATACATTTTTTTTTCACATTATGTTGGTTAATTAAACTTTCTGTGAAGATTGTGGTAATTGAGTGTAAGGCTCTCATTAACAGCAGTAAGACTGCAAGGCAGTAATGCAGCCTTCTATAGTTTTAACGGTCCTCTCTGTGAAATAAAGGGGAATAAACAAACAACTAGCCTGTGGCTTTATGTGGCTGAAACAGGGGAAAAAAAAAAAAACCACAGTGAAAGAAATCAGAAACATTTTTCCTAACCAAGGAAAGAGATTAGATGGAGTCTACAAGGAGAGTAAAGCTAGAAATAATTCAAATTTTCTGGAAGGAAGGAATTTTTGCTCACTTTAGCCTCTGTGGTTTTTCAACTGTTGAGTTCTACTAAACTCTTTAGATCCTAAACTTCTTTGACACATTGTCACTTTGTGTGTTTTCCCTACTAAGTCACTGGTACTATTCCATGCCAAAATGTGGATTGGCAGCTATTCTCTTATTTTCTGGGCAGTAAAAATGCTTCAAGAAAATTTTCTAAGAACCTGTAAAGAATTAAGTCAAAGTCCTAACTAGAATAAAAACTGAGGGCTTTCTATCTTTTGGTTGTCTTCTCTTCTAGCTTCTGATCCTGTATATATTTATGATCATATAAAATAAAGCATCGCTCATATAAATATCATGAAGTGCACTTTACCACTTAAAGTTAATACTTCAGGTTTGGAAAAAGTGCTCAATGCCACCTAATTTTTTAAAGCTTAATGGATTCTTTATATACCCTCTTCAGTAAATTTTGAAACACAACTTTGCTTTGACGTGTTTCTTGTCATTTGTATTCACATATTTATTGTTAAATGTCAACCCCTTGTCACAAGGGCATATTATGACTTACCTGTTGGTTACTTAGGAAATGTTTTCACTTCCTATACATGGGGGGATACTTACAAAGATTTATGTATATATATATTTATGAATAAAATAGCATCTAGACTATTACTTAGGAAGAAGTTCTATTTACACTACTACTTCTTCATCCATCTGGTTTAATGTTGTAATCGGAGAGGAATTTCAAAGACTATCAAATAAAGTAGGAATCAAGAACAACTTTTTCTTTAATTGCTTCTTTGTTTTCTCAAGCTGCTTGTCTCCTACCTTTTCTACTTTTCTCCTCATTCATTTAGGTGAAATCTTCTTGTTTTAACAAAGATAAACAATAGGGTTGTCAGAACTGTTACATATATGTCAGACGGTGAGACTGCTCTTCTTTATGTTTAAATTAGGGCATTCTTAACACCATCAGAACATGTTAACATGTTGGCCCTCACATTTTTTTAGCCTCAGTCAGATTACAAACTCTGCCTCTGCCATTTCTGCTTACAAACTGGGTGGATGAGGAAAGGAACTGAAAGGGATATTGCTCATTCCAAATTTATTGTATTAATTCTGTTAAATGGGCAGAGATCGACCTTTAGGATAGTGGAGAATTGCAGTACATTATGAGTTAAGAGTGCCTCTTGGAAGTCACAAGGACTTAGGTCTTTCTTAGGTCAGGTAATCAGGAAAAAGAAATTATAAGCACAAAGCACATGCTTTCACAGAAAATATAATGGTGATTTACAGGTTCTATCTCCAGTCATCACGCAGTGCAAAAAGAAGACTTGTTTCGGAAGTTTATTTGAAAATGTGCTAAATGTTATGCAAGCATGCTGAGAAAATTAATCTAAATTTATGAATCTAAATTTATTATTTTCTAATGAATTAAGTCTTCTGATTTTATAGTTTTTTAAGGAGCATGTGTCTAGCAGTCAGGTAAGTCCTGTAGCCCCTGCTTCACACATAACAGCTATGAACTTCTGTTTTGTTGCAAAAAACCAGATTATTATAGATAATAAAAAAACTCATGTGTACCAGAAGCTACTGCATTGTCCCAGATGGAATCACCCACAGGAGGTAAAACTCCTGAGGGATTTATCTCAGTAACCATCATCTGGATGCTCTTCCCATCTCAAGCTCTCTGGACAGAGATTTCAAGCGTTTGCCTAACCTTACATGTCCCAGAAAGTTACTGAATTCTTCCAGGAAACAGAAGAAGTTAATATTATTAGTTTTCTTAACCTAAATCTTATAAGCAGTCAAATATCAGCATCTATAGGAGCACACAGAAGGTCACATAAACCTTCACGCATAACTTTTTCAAATGGGGAATACTTTGATGTTTGCCTTTTTGCCAAATACTCTGGTTTATACAAGGAGATATGCTTCTTCCTGAGGCAAATCCAGCTGCCTGTTCTGCATTAAGTTCATCTGGATTAAGTTCATAAACCATGAATTTTGGAGCAAAGCAATAAGCTTGTAAATGTGTTAAATAGAGCTCAGCATCTACTCAGATGTTCCCTCTGACTGCTACACTGTGTCAGGTAACATGATTGTGTAGGTTTGTTTAGTTTAATCTATTAACAGGCACTCTTACAGGCAAGAAGTACTCATTTGTGTGCATTACTAAGATTTTAAATGGCAACCATGACTCCCTTGCATCTACCAGATATGAATTATCCCTTTAATTCTGACACTCAGAAACTGCTTTTAATATATTGTTCCTGTATGTGTTGTTCCGACCGGGTTCCGTTTTCCCAGGCACTCTGCCAGATTGTTTTTCTTAATCAAATGCAAAACAGGTTGTTCAAATAGGGTTTGTAAAATGATATGTCTGCTTAACTCTTTGGATCAGGGAGTCCTAGTGGTCAGCAAACTTTCCATGAGCCAGCAATGAGCCCTTGTTGCCAAGAGGGCCAATGGGATCCTGGGCTGCATAGGAAAGAGTTTAGCCAGTAGTTTGAGGGAGGTCATTCTCCCCCTCTACTCGGCACTGGTGAGGCCACAACTGGAATACTGCATCCAGTTCTGGGCTCCCCAGTTCAAGAGGGACAGGGAGCTACTGGAGAGAGTCCAGCAAAGGGCAACCAAGATGATTCAAGGA
>BJBW01006571.1:156-36201 GCA_004320125.1 Scolopax mira
TTAAGGAAAAGAGAAGAGAGGAAGGGGGAAAGGAAAAGAAAAAAAAACTCTGTTAGTGCGATACTGGCAACGATGCACTGTGGCAGTAGCAATTGGCACTTGGAAGGATTTAAAGTGATCTCTGATTTGATGGGATTTACCTTCAGGGACTGGGGACTGGCTCTGTCCCTTTGCTCACGTGTCCCTAACAGAAGAAGAGGAGGTTTGAGGGAATTGTAGCTAAGTCAGTGTAGCTCTCTTTGCTGGAAGAAATAAATGCAGTACATACTTTGCAAAAGTCTAGACAGTAATAAGCAGATGGGAAGGAAATGGATTTATCATGTTTGACTCATATCAAACTAATCTATTTTTTTTTTGGTATGAAGTTATAAGGAGAGAATTTTGATGGGGTTATGATGATGTCCTAAATGATTTGTAAGGAAGCTCATGATCATGGTTTTCAATGCACAGTGAAGCTGGTTTATGGTCTTCCCAGAAACTCAGCTGCAAGGGGATGAAGCTGGATGGAGGCATTGTCCGTACTTGGAGAGATCCTCAAAGTGTGCTGGCAGAGTGCCTGACCCTATGCCATTACAGTCACCAGGGTATTGCAGCTGAAAATGGTCCCAGCTGCTGCACAGCCTCATAGTCTCTCTTCTGCTCTGGAGTGCCACCAGCTAGGACCTGTTGATAAGTATGTTGCAAGCCATGGTGGCCCATTTGTTGTTCCTTCAAAGACCCTACCTGCCTCTCCCTGTTTCAAAAACCCCTCAGTGTGTCGTCCCATGACACCGGAGACCAAAGAGCCTCAACCTGCAACCTCCATGGCCATCTGGTCTGTAGTCTTCCAGGAACAAGTCCTACTTGGGGTGGTGCTGTGGTTGGTGCAAGGCAGAGAATTACCACTTACTGACTGCCAGGACAAAGATGGCAAAGATACCAATCACCTGCCAGAGGCGCAGCCCCCAGATCACCACCGTCTCTGAAGTGACAGGGTCCGGTTTCTTTTTTGGGGGTTCTGTGGTGGCCTGGGAAAGAGGGAGAAAAAAGAGAGAGAAATTTTGAAAGGGTCCCTTAAACAGTCAGGAAGATACCAATAGCACAGGAGGTGGTGGACTCCAGTTTATTGGCCCCCCAGTTTTAAAGTCTTTGACGAATAGAGGTTTAACTAAAAAGCTCGTATCTAAAGCTCCGCTGGCTATTGAGTATACACTTCAACATCATGGGAGTGTCTGGGTGAAATAGCCTTACAGAGAGCTGCCTTTAGCAGCAGAAACTTATCTGGAGTAACCATTTAGATGGAAATGGGACAAGGATCTGATGGAGTCCAGAGTAGCTAAAAGTTGGATAAATGAGGACCCTAAATCTTGTTGCAGACTCAGTCCTTAGTTCTTGTGTGCCTCAGTTCCCCATCTCTGAAATGGGGTTGAACACGTTTCATAGGTGTGTTAAGAGAACAAACAGGTTGTCAAGCCAACTCATGTGGTCCCAGTGTAGCGATGATATGGTAGGGTCATGCATATTAACAAGCAACAATTATTCTCTTGCCTTATGGCTTAGAAAATCAGAGGTTAGCAACCTCTTGCTGTAAATGAGCTTCATGTTGTGATGTGTTGTGGCGGAGGAAATCAGAGAGTTAAAACCTGCTCATGAGCTTTCAGGAGGGTTGTTAGCAAAACACCTTCATTGCCTTATATCTGAATGTAGGACCTGATCTGCATCAGCAATAGCCTTTTGATAGAAGCTGAAAACACTTCAATTCTAAAAGAAATATCTCCCAAAGAGGCACAACTGATTCCTTGCTGTGCCCTTCCCTTCTTAGCCCATGACAGTGCTGTTAAAACCCAGCTGTAATGGATATCACAGAGTGAATTGGAGCTGGAGCTACTCTCCAATTACTTGCCTATTTCTGCAATACAAACCATATTTTAGTCTCTTCCTAATGAAAGATGCTTCCCGCCGTGTCTGGAGTGCTTTGTCTCCCAGGGGCACCCGATTCAGAATCCATCTGTGGTGAATTGTTGTCTGAGCTTGTCTCTTCTAAGCTGCCTTGGCCAGAGCTCATTGCAATTTGTGACAGCCACCCTTCTCCCACAGTGCCAATGTGGCTGTGGCCACTGGACATGGGGCACCTGGTGGTAAAACCCCACAATGTCTACAGGTGAACTGAGACAGACTGGCCAGAGCGATGTGGTCTTGTGGAGGCCTCTGCGACAATCAAAGAGGTAGGAATCTGTGACACTCAACACTGAAAGGTCTCCCTTTCCTACTTACAAAACATCCAGTGACGAAGAAAAGAAATTGGAGCAGCTGGGATAGACAGAAGCCCACAAACTTGAATATAAGAAGTTCCACCTAAACATGAGGGGGAACTTCTACTTTGAGGCTGGCAGAGCCCAGGAAAAGGCTGCCCAGGGAGGCAGTAGAGTCTTTTTCTCTGGAGACATTCAAACCCTGCCTGGACACATTCCTGTGCGACCTGCTCTGGGTGGAACTGCTTTGGCAGGGGGATTGGACAGGATGATCTCCAGAGGTCCCTTCCAACCCCATGTGATTCTGTGACACTCTTCTAAGTGCTGCACGATTTCTATAGAAACCTCCACAAAGATAGAACAAGTAGTAAGCATTATTTTGATGTTTAAATGTTTTCCAGTCTGTCATGAAGGAATGATAGACAAGCTCTTTGACTAGTAAAAAGGTGGGGAAGATGTAAAGAGACAGAAAGGTAAGGGATGTGCTGACGTATCAAGTGTTATTGCAATCGTGTGCCTTGACAGGAGGCCATCTTGAGACTGGATCAATGTAGAAGCATCAGTAGCAGCAGGATGGCTAATGATTGGAACACTTGTTACCAGGTTATGGACAATTCTGGAGGAAGTTGTGGGTGAAGATCAGCATCATAACCCTGAACAAGGCTGAACTTGCATTGGAAGGAAAAAACAACAAGGTTGAAGGTCTCTGCCGCTTCTCTTGGTTTCACAAAAGCTCTTGTTGTGAACCAGTATGTAAAGCAGTAAAATAATTTGCTTATTTAAGAAAAAAGTGGGAAGGGGAAAAGTATGCAGTCATGACTGTTCATGTAGATAGTTTTGTTTAATCACTGTATCTTTTCTCCACATTCTTAGAGTGACTGTTGAATGCTAGGGCTGAAGTGTGCTGTGAAATTTCTGTAGTGTGATGGTCAAGCTACCCCACTTTAAAACTTATCACCTATAAGAAGATCTATGGCACTGGGTAGCAATAGCAGATGTCTAAATTTGCATTACTCCACATGCTGACCAGACAACGTGTCCAAACTTTTAAGCAGGATGAAGATGCAACACTAGCCCACATCTGATCCTCTTCGCTTTTGGAAATAACACATACAGCAGGGAGGGAAAAAAAAAAAAATCTTCATGAAAGTAATTCTTAGTAACTTCAAGAAATTGGAGCTGCTGATTTGTGCTTGGTAATAAATGTCAAGTCTTGGAGCTGTTGATTTGTGCATGGGAATAAATGCCAAGATCCAGAGTTACTGATTTGTGCTTGGCAATAAATGTCAAGATGACAGAATGATTGGATTGGGGACAGAAGGAAAAGATGCAAAGAGGTGAAACGCAGCAGAGATACAACTGGGATGAGGCAATTCTTATGCATCCCCGAGGTGAGGGAGTGGTGGAACCTAGTCCCATCAAGGGTTAATTTGTGCCCTTTTGTGTGGTCCAGAATTGGAAGATGGACAGATGGATGAAGAGGTTATGTTTGGTATAAAGGCTAACAGCATTGCTTTATCTGTGCAAAGCAGCTGCACTAGACAGACACCAGAAGATGGGAGGCAGTAAAGAAGACCTGCAAAAGACATCAGGCTTCAGAGGAGTCATCTTTAGATGAAGGAAGCTGTTAGGAACACAGAAAATGCAAGCAAGAGGCAGCATTAGCCGTGCTAAGCTAATAATTTGACAGGGAAAGACTCTTGAAGGCAAGAAGATGAGAATATATCAAAGTAAATGATGCAAAGAACAACCTGAGGTTAGCTTCACGACAATGTTGCTAACACTTAGTTTTCTGGGCAGTACCTATGAAAAAGTTGGGCCTCCTGGAGGAAACAGAATTGAGTAGAAATGAATAACAAAAAGGATCTGGGCTGAAAGAGTGTATAATCATGTGTCATGGCTTAGTTTAGAAAAGTGAAAGCAACTCCTAGCCAATACCAATAACGAACATTGGTTGAGACCAAAGACAAACTGCTGGCTGGTGTGTTTCTTGCAGTAGAATAGCTCCTTAGTCTCTGTTTGCATTGACTCCATCTCCTACGAAAGCTGAGGCACCCGGATCACTTGTTGATACCTATATTGTAGACACATATTTTTTTGTATCTTAACCTTCAGGCTAAATCTCTCTCACTAAAGAAAATGCATTCAGTCTTACCTAGGGGCTTTAAAAATGTGTGGTACAAGTAATAAAGCCTAAACTAGTTATTCCAGGGTTATTTATACCTGAGGAAGGGGCACTTACACAGGGATATTCATACTATTGAGGAAACTAATCCAGCTCTGATGAATAAATGATTATTTCTCTTCAGTGATTATTAGTGGAGCCTAGAGTGACGAGCTGAGATTTGGGTTTCCAGGTTCTAGATGCTCAATTTAGAGCAGGTAAATACTGCCCTTGACAGGGGATTTCTTTGCTTGCTTTCTGGGAGTAGGAGAAGGGAAGAGAGACAAGGGGATTTTTTGGGTGTCCTAGGAATCAAAGTGGTTCCCTGTCAGGAGCCTGAACAGGGGCTGGTGGCCCATTACTGCCCCATGCTTTGGGTTTCCAACTCATCAGACTTGATAGGGCCGGTTTTGAGTGGGGGAATCTAAAGTAGGAGCCAAGGCTGGTCCATGTTCATGATATCCTGGCCTCTCTTCTGCTGTATTTCCCACCATGGCAGGTTCCCCCACATGTGGAGGCACAATTTCTGCTTCCAGTGAAGACTGGACTATGCCAAAGACTTTGTTCTCAAGTCCTGCTGGATGGCATGTCCCCAGATGTGGAGGCCAGGCATGGGTCTCAGAGTTGCACTGTGTGCAGGCACCCATCACCTTTGCAGCTTCTCCAAGTGCCCAGCAAGGACTGGGAAAAGGAAAATCTACTCTATAAGGAGCTGAATCTGAACTGACATTGGACACTCAGGGCTGTAAAACATCTACTAAACCCCAAAACATTAAATCACTGTTTTTAGGTCAGAACAGTTTGACACTGGTTCTTCTAACTAAAAAAAAATTATGTATATAAACAAAATCATGTTGACTTTGTTTCTGATTCATCTCAGGCAGGCAGAAACTGTCAGTGGTGCTGGTGGGGGAAGCACTGGGTATACCACTGGGTATTATCTCCAGTGGAAAAGGAGATAGTTGCTGGAGACAGGAGTTTTATTCACTCCGTTAAGCAGCAGAGAAGAAAAATTGTAAAAGACACAGCTTTTTCAAGGTCCTCTTCGTCTTTTTTTCTTTTTTTTTAAATGTTCCTTCTAATTAGGCTTGACGGTGTTGCTTTGCCTGGAGTATGGCTGAGCCTTGAAAAACTAACAATGTTTATTTCTAATTGCATTTGGTTACACATTTGGACCACAGATGGTTTGGGAGGACTGAGCTTTAAATAAATCCACACTCTTTCTCTTCCCTTTCTTCCAAGCAACAAGAAGGAGATGGACAATGTGGCCATGACTCCCACATAGGCAAAACCTGGCACGGTCCAGATGGAGCACTGAAAATACAGTAATGATAATTCTGTATTCACAGGTCAAGGGTCAATTTAACTGGCTTATGTCTATAGGAAAAACCTCATTTTTTTTTTCCTGCCTGGACCAGCTTTAGCATAGCTGTAGCATTTAGGATAGTTGTTTATTAGCATAGGAAATAGATTTATTTATAGATGCAATCTCGCTGCAAGTAATGAAAATGCTCTGATAGCAAATCTAAGTTTTTCCTTAATGTTTATGTAGGTTTGGGTCTGGGAGGCTTCAGTGACTGTACCCTGTCTCTGTCCTTCTTTCTTGAGCCTGTCTCCTCAGACAATGGCAAGAAATATTCCAGAATAGAGCTTTTATAATTTTCTATAATATTTTGAATCCAGATGACCCAAAATACTGGTATATTCCTTAAAGATGGCATTCTTAAAGTGAACACTTATTTCAAATGGTGTGTGTTGCTTGTGTATGTCTTCCTGAACTATTATTTTCTTGATTAACTCAATAGCTGACAATAAGAAAAACAAATCTATGCATCCACATGGGAAATCACCCTCAGGAGTGCACTAGAACTACTTAGTAATTTTACCTGCCTTCGTTTAAACTACAATCACACATGAGTATTTTTAGATTATTCATAGAGCATCACATCCATCACATTCACTTGGAGACTACAAATGACGGTTACTGTCCCTGGAGTCCAACTACATAGATCTAAGTGCAATATAAACTGAAGTCCACTTAACACCCTGTGTAGCAAATATATCATTTGTCTGTACAGCAATTTGAAAGTGAAAGGTCTTGGAAAAACATATGAGAGCTTTTAATTAAGCTTTTTCTTTTTTTTTAAATGGCCTTTAATTTATCTTGCAGGGATCTTCTCGCCCTACTCCACCAGGATCTGCCTTTGGTTCACTGAAGCTATTCCTAACTAGAAAAAAAGATTAGCATTTTTGTTTATTGGGGTTTGGTTTTATTGTTTGTTTTGTTTTTTTTCTTTTCTTCCTTACTCTCAAGTCTGTGCAGCTTTTCCAAGGACTCCAAGCTAAAACTGATGGAAGAGTAAAAGCCTCTTTATTTTCATTCCTATCTTAGGAGAGAGAAGGGGCACCTTTTCCTGGTCTGATAAAGCTTATGAAGAGTTTCTTTTGTGTGCCTTGCTAGGACAGAATTTAATCTCCTGAATAGGAAGCTCCAAACTCCAATCCCAAGGGCATAATAAAGGTCTGGCAGATGCAGAATTGACTCAATAAGCAGATCATTGACTAACCCAATGCTGCTTCCCAAACACCTGGTTCCTTCCCATCCCAAGCTTCACACCTGATCTAATTCTTTTAGGAGATGACACATTGTCCTGATCAGGTCACCCTGATTGTTTTCTCCATGAGGAATGTAATATATTTGGGGCCAGAGCACTCTGTAATAACCCATAATGCTGATGGGTCTAAACTGCCAAAAGAAGATACACCTTCCTATAAAGCAGTGGGGATTGCAAAGGCCAGTTTTCAGACTATTTATTTTTCATATTTGTCTTTATCCAGCCTGATTCCCTCCTATACGTACCTGTAGACAGGCAGAAAAGTTTATAATGAAGGAGAAAACCCAGGTAAATCAAATGAGGGCTGGGAAAAGGGTAAGAATGAAAGATAATTGTGTCAATAAGGAGTTCAGTAATGAAACATATGGGGATGACTGGAAAAATATGGTCTATTCCAGCTGGTTTATCAGTTCTTAGTATCAATAAAGTGGCTTAAAAAAGCATAGAGATTTCCCTGTGCTTTCCCAAAGCAAAATCCAAACGGCTTTTTTGTTATGCTGCAGAGTAGACTATTTCTTAAGTTAATTGCAAAACAGCCATAAAGTATGATTCTATGATTACGGTGCTAATTTTCAGCCCTGGCCCAAAAGCGAGTGAATTGAAGAAGTGATGGGGTTTATGTTAGCCTTTATAAGAGGAAATTTCTGATCTAGATGCACTGGAAGTGGTGTTGTTCCTCCATCCTTAACTTGTCCTAATTCTGGTTCCAGAGCATCCCTTGGGCATGTTGAAAGTCTGATGGGCAAAAGCAACAGCAGTAGTATGAACTGTGTTATCACCTCATCCAGGTTTACCCAGTACCAGTGTAGTTTGCTAATCCTCAGTTAATTTTCAACCTGACAGACTGAGAATCCTTCCAAAAGGCCTATGAAAGAGGAAAGCTTTTTGTCAATGCAATTAGATTCAATGTTCAGAGGCTTTTAGTGCCTCTTTGCTACCAAGTGGAAAGTGCACATGAATCTGACTACTTGAAAACACTTAAACACCATTAAACAAGGACATTGTCTTGTTTCTTTACTTCTCCTTACTGTGTGGGGTTTTTTTTCTGATTTTGGTGGGGTGTTTTTTTTGAGCTCATTTAAATGTTCAGATGTCCGGCCCCTTTGACCTTCTCTCCACTTGCTGAAGTGGGCTGGCTTAGCATAAATTGAATTATTCAAGATAGCTGCATTGTGTATTTATTTGAAGAAAAAATTCCTTGCAGAGCTTTGGAGCAGCCTGTAATTCTACTGCTTTTAGAAATACAGAAACTGACTGTTCTTCTAATCTCATTTTTGGATAACTGGTAGTTAACCTGCCACGCAGCTTGTGTTTCCAGATGACATTTGCTCCTTCTGACGTGAACTAAGAAGTAGACAAGTTTTTGAGAAAGTCCTGGTATAAGGAAAGCAGACCATAAGATTACACCTCTTTTGCAATAATTTTCAGAGTTTTGCCATTTATCTTCATTTTGCTTTGGTGTGAGGACAGTTCCCGTAAAGCATGAGTCTGTGAAACAGAATGAAAGGGAACGTTTTCCTGGTGGGGTGGATGCTGTGTCTGCACATCGCCCTGGCTCCGGCGAAGCGTGATTTGCAAAATGTGCTCTGTAAGGGAAAGTTCTGCCTCACTTCTCACCTTGAGAGCTGCTATGGGCTGAGCAGCTTGGAAAAAATGTGAAAAAAAAAAAAATAAATGTCTACAGCAGAGCACGTATGAGTGTGTAAAGGAGTTTAAGGTTCCTTTTTGCCTGGATGGGGATGTTATATTACGGTCAGATAGGATGGGTTGTAGACCCATTTGAAAAGTCCTGAATTAAGTACATGTTAAATGAGATAACCAGAGATTTGGGGCAGAAAATGGACCACGGGGTCCACAAAAACTTGTCACATTTGTCATTGTCTCTGACATGTTGGTGATGAACTGCTAAAGTCTACAGACCAAAGGCTGTGGACATCAGCCCTGGCTTGATGTGAGGCAGGTGAGAGGCAGGTCAGCCAGGGAGGCAAAGTTTTTAAAATGTTGGGAAAAAAAGTCTTTTCTTATGCTAGTGCATCAGAACCCTTGACACAGGCGTGATACATAGATGTATTTTTCAAGCTAAAACTGGGAATCTGAGTAAAGCAAGTTCTGCTGCGAGAACATATTATCACTGTAGCTCTGGGGCTTTGACCCTGGACCAACACAGCAGCTGCCTCTAATGTGACTCAGACCTTAGGAAAAGCGATGAAGAGGTTGAAAATGGCTGAGATGCTAAATTTTTGGCAGCTGCATTTCTGTCATTCCAGATAGGATTCTCGCTTCTGAAACTGCTGGCAATAAGTTATAACTGCTACTGGGGCATAGTCTTGGGCTGTGAAGCTGTTCTTCCCTCTTGGTTCATCCAAACCTTGCTGAAGGGAGCTGGGGGCATAGGGCCACATAGTCATCCTCTGGGGAAAGCTCTGAAACTGAGCTGTGGGTGAGGAACGTCACCTCAAAAGTGTTGGCTGAACCAGAGGAAAGGCAGGAAGGCAGGAGAAGAAAAATGCAGCCCGGATGTTTACCCTGGGCAGATACATCCAGGGACAGGATCCACCTGGGCCATGCCTGGATGACCTGTGCCTGTGATGTGCGGCACTTGTTGGACACAGT
This sequence comes from Scolopax mira, assembly GCA_004320125.1. NCBI lineage: Eukaryota > Metazoa > Chordata > Aves > Charadriiformes > Scolopacidae > Scolopax > Scolopax mira. The sequence goes on from BJBW01006571.1 coordinate 9,780, forward strand.
ATTGGGCTAGAAAACACAGTGCTGTGACTTTTAGCCTTTTGCCCTGTGCCAAGCCCCCTTTCAGGCTCAAAGAAGCACTGGAATGGTGATTGTTCTTGGTAGTAATTATTGGTGTTGTAAAAGCACCTTCCTTCTAGTGCTAGGCCTGCAGAAATCAACGAGAATCTCCCAAAGGAGCCTAGAACTCCTTGGAACCACCTTAAATCCCCTGCTCTCTGCCTTACCTGTGCCCCTTAGATAAGAAGCGTGGGGAGAAAAAACCAAAACCAACCCATGATTTCTGGACATCCCTGACCCCTCAGCGTGTAAAGCAAGTTGCTCCTTACCTCGATTAACTGTGCCATGGCAGCTCTCGAGCAGGACAAGAAGAAGCAGGAAGACCTCGCCCAGGAGCGAGGATGCTGCAAGGGTGGATCCCACACCATCTTCTCTTCCCAGTATCTCTCCGACTTCTGCGCCGTAGCCCAAAGCAAGGGGAGGTTATGAACAGCCCAGCCAGCTCTCGGCAGCGGTCAGCATTTACCAGAAGCAGTTGTGTGCTCTCCTGGCCCTTCCTCACTGCCTTCCACAGAGCTGACGCCGGGGAGTCATTAATTAATTAGACTGGTGTCGCTTACAGAGTGCTCTGCTGCTCCTCAAGCCCAGGCTTGGTGAAGGTGGGGGGGGACGCAGGGAGCATGGTAGCACTCAGAGCTCTTGCTGCTCCCCCAGAGGAAGGAAATTCAGTTATTAAGACCCTGGCTTTAGCTTTTTTTTTTTTTTTTTAAACAGCTGCCTGACTGATTCCAGCTCCCTTGTTCTTGTTTTTCTCCTGGCCTGTTGAGAGAATTCTCTTCCCCTAATGAAAAAGGGCTGTAAGCCAAGATGATGCATCATCAGCATCAGAGCTCCCCTATGCTAGCAGACTCTGGTGTTACTAGAGATGATTATTTGACATCTGGGGATGTTAAAAGCACCTTTCATCCCTGAAGGATCTTGTGGATGTGTTGTTATAGTCCTCAACTTCACCAGGACTTGCCTCTGAAGGCAGCTGAAGAAAATTGGGAAGACCATGTGCATAGGAGGCTGTAGAAGCTAAAGCTGTGGGACCACCATCTCCAGCTCAGCTCTGCTCAAGGGGTTCAAGGAAATTATTGGAATCCAATGGATAGGGAATGCACAGCTTGAGGGGGTTGAGGGAGCATGGGACTCTAATCTGGGCCATCCTTCCATCAAAGAGCATACAGCTTAGAGAAGTTGTGGATGCCCCATCACTGGAGGGGTTCAAGGCCAGGTTGGATGAGGCTTGGAGCAACCTGGTCTGCTGGGAGGTGTTCTGCCCGCGGCAGGGGGTTGAAACTAGATGGTCTTTAATGTCCCTTCCAAACCAAACCATTCTGTGATTCTACACAAACCTCCGGCCACAGAGTGAAAAACAGGGTCAGGAGGAGAGTGACTGGATGAACTATGTTTACTGTATTCTCTCACACCCAAAGTGAGAGAAACTACTCAAAGTAATTTCTTGTAGTATTCTTTACTGGGAGAAGGCCAGGATTTTAGGCAAGTAAAACAAATACTGAGATCCAAGAGGATCTGGTTGCTCCTGCTACCGTGTTCTAGCACTTTCAGAGAACTAAGCAGTTTCAGGGAAAAATATCCCCGTAGCAAATGAATATTTTACAAGCTGCAATAGGCAGGCCAGCTTTAAGGTTTGCGTTACTGATTAGATTGCGAGGATTAGAGGAGGGTGGAATGATGCCAGCGGGTGCTTGCTGGGGAGGAAAAGAAAGAAGCTGTTCGTTTCTCCACCACGTTTGTGCTCGTTGCAGGCTTAGATGGGGGCTATTCACTGCGTGAGATGATGGAAAGTTGCCTGATAAAAAGAAAAAATTAAAAAAATATCAGTGTAAGGATTGAGTGCAGTGGAAAATACAGGATGCTGTATTAGGAGGTCTCATCAGCAGACAACAGATGGTGGCAGCATCGAGGCAGGGAATTACATGTCTGCCTCAGAAGCTGTGCAGCTTGGTCCTCCTTTCCCCAATGCAAATCCAGTCCTGGGCTCTGAAATCCCAAGCAGTGATTCTTTGATGTTTTTCAGCTTGATTTCTTAAGGAAAAGGGGCTTTTGGACACGATGCTTTGCTTGCCATCTGCTTTCTGCAGACTCCAGACCTTTCAGCACTTTGTAACTTCATTTCAGTGTCTTTCCTTGGGATAATTTCAAAATAACTGGAGTAAGTCAGTGTAGAATCTCCTACTGGGATTTTACATTATGTCATGTTATTACTTGGAGTTTTCAGAGTTGTATTTTTTTTTTCTTCCTTTTAAATTTTCTTTCATGACAAGGAGGTCGAACAAACTCTTTGTACAGAAGCATCTACTTCTAATTTGATGGTCTGACTCCTCAAGCTGGATATTTTGTGACTATTAAAAAAAAAAAAGTGTTGCAAACCTTTTGGATTTAACAAGAGTGAGGAAATAAGCTTTGGAGAGAGAGGGGAAATAGTTACCTTTTGCCATATACAGCCCCACCAGTGATGACCTCTCACTGGATAAGCTTATTCACAGCCCACATTGCACATGCTGTTGTGTACTCACCAATTAGTGGATGACCACCAATCTCCTAGCGAAACCACAGGCTCTGTTGAACTTGTCAGCTTCCTATTTACAGCTTGGGCCTTTTGCACCCTCTTGGGAAATAAATGAAATGTGGCTCTTGCTAAATGCGTCACCTCGCCAATTTCTGGCGTTGCTACACAAAAGCACGGCAATACAGTTTGGGAGAACATCTTGAACTGTGAGAGAGTTTGCTTAGCGCCCCGGGGGTCAAACAACCAAAAGGGGATGTGGCTCTTTCCTGACTAATCATCTTCCCCACCCTGGGGCTTCTTTGCTCTCTGCTTGCATTTGGAAGGACAGACAAATGGATGAAGAGCCGTGGGAGACTCGAGGTCTGGACTCCTTGGAAATGCACCAAGCACTGAAGAAGAAGAGAGCAGGGAAGGGAGTCTCCTTGCTTTTATTGATATCTGACAAATAGCTGGGCTTTCTTATCAGAGACTTCTAACTCAAATGTCTTCTGTGAGAAGGTTCATGGAGAGACAAGCTGTGTGTCCCATGTGTGCTCGTGCTCATTTATGTGTCACAAAATACTGATGATGGAAATCTGAGAGTGGACTGGTGGGTAATTTTTGTGCACATCATGACTCTGTTACACTGCTCATTTTTTCTGAGTGGACATTGATTCCTTTCCTTTATGGGCTTCAAAATACCTTGAAGCGACGGTGATGGGCACGGTGCAGGGCTACATTGTTTAGAGAGGCAAATGCCTCTTCATGTAGAATGCATGTTCCTGAATGAGTAGGAAGAAGGCTTTTAGGGGAAGGTGGAGCATCCCCTTTCCTACCCAAGGGATCATGTCTGTCCAAACCACTCACAGTTTCGAATTTCTTTACTCTCCACTCTTTCCCCAGAATATAGAGGTCCAAAGACCATGTGCTTCCTTGCTTTCCTGGGTGTTTGGAGATTTCCAAGGAGACTAGGCTCCTAGTTCCCCATCACTATTCAGCCCAACCATGAGCAAAGAGGAAGCAGCCTCAGAGCAAGGGAGGAGAGCTGGGAGCCAGGAAAGGGGAAGAGCCAGGGGAAGGGAGAAACGGTCCTTCTTCAATGCCTTTAGCTGCGGTTTAAACCCCAGAGCATCATTAGATGGTTTTTTCCTTCCTCTTCACAGCTGCCTTTAAGGTATTTGAAGGTAGCTCTCGGTCCCTGCAGACTGTGGCTAGGAAATCTCTGTAGGAGAAATGTGGAGGTTGCATTTGTTTTCAGCCAGCCTGCCCTGTGCACCACAGAAGCACGACAAGCTTCCCCACGGACTCGGGAACACCCCTAACGCTTGCCTAGAGGGAGCGGCAGTCGCATGGCCCATCCGTGGCTGCCGTTTCCCTTTAAATCCTCTAAAAGCCATTCAAGTATTGAGTTGCTTGCTGAAATGTTAATGTGGAGACCGGCCAAGCCAGGGCAGCCTGCCAGGGGTTTCCATGTCTACCAAGAATGTTTTGCAGTGCACCTTGGGAGGGAAGCATTACTTCCTAGATTTTTTTTTTTTTTTTTCCCCTCCCCTTAAAGTGAATAAATAAAGCAGCTGAAAAGTTAGAGCAGGCATCTTTCATCACCAGCTCTTTCCGTTCACATGGCTGCATATCCTGTCTGGCAGCTCAACCCATGGTAAGAGGGACATTTTTGTGCTCAGGTGGTGTTGGGCTGTCGGGAGATGCTTCTAAAGTGGTCTTGATGTGGTCTTGTGGCAGATTGTGGTCCTGTTGCTAAAGATGGTGGCACCGTCCCGTGATGAAGATGGGGTGGGTTAGAGCTTTAGAAACAGGGTGATGTTCAGTGCATCGCTTGGGTATTTTGTAGGGTTAGGAAAGGATGCTTACACGTTTAAGACACAAGGAAGTTTGGGGAGGCTGTGAGTTCAGCAAAATCCTACTGTCTCTGCTTCATAAAACAGGAATGCTGCTCGTTTCCTACTTGCATTGTGACAAATAGTCACAAAATCCTTCCCGGTGCTGACAGGGCATGTGCCACGGGATGGGGATATAATGGTGCAATTCACCTCACTGCTGTGGGACAAGCTGCCTTTGTTACTCCAGCACCATGTTTCTGGGCAGTTGGACTTGTTATGTAGCCAATGTGCGTTGCAGGTGCCTTCCAGCCCTTTGGACAGGACCTTCTTGTGCCCATTTAGCTGCTGAAGGGAAAGATTGGATACGACCAACATGGTGTTATGGAAAGGCTGATCAAAGGCAAGGAGAAGGACACTGATCTCACGTGGCTACAGAAGGAAGGTCACCTCCTCCTGGTTTGCTCTGTCTCCAGGGACAGCATTGCAGTTATTCACCTTTGCTCTTACAGCAAAGATGGGTTGCTGGTGGCCTGACTGGTCTATGCTGCTGTCTCAGCGGGGGATTTGGGAACTGGGAGGTATAGGAATGGGGGTAAGACTAGGACAAGACTGGGTCTGCTCTTCAGAGTTGCTCATGTGCTGGCTGGCCCTTGTCATCTTCTCCTATGCTGCCTGTCTTTGAGGAGACCTTTGTCAGCCCTCTCAAATCAAATGGTGGCTTTCTCAGGAGGTACCCTTAAAACCTATCTGGGTGATGGGGAGGGACTGCTCTTGGCTACACAAATACCTCATGCATTAAGAAAGAAAATCTAGTTGACTTCTTCTCTCTGTCCTCCTTCAGTGTGTCTCTTGCCTATCTGTAGCTCTACACCCTTGCTCCTCTTTCGTGTCTCCACGTGCCAGATGCCTCTGGCTATCGGATTCCTCTGATGCACCACCTGAATGCATCTGGCATAGCTTGCTAAGGAGTGGGAAGAAGGCCCCAGCATTGCACCTGGGATTCTGCGACCGCTCAGAGTATTTGGAAGAGCCCTGATAAAAGTCACTGTCCTCCTGTGGTCAAGCAGTTAGACTTCTGTGCTCTTCCCCGGCTGGGCTGTTCTGCAGCACAAAAGGCTCGCACAATTAAATACTTATCTTTACTGGTGCTGCTTTTCTGTCCAAATTAGACAAATTTTCACATCATTTTCAGAACAGAAAGGGTTGTAATCATTCTGCTACAATGAACAAGTGATATAATATTATTTTATTATTAAAAAGTTTTCTGGAAACTTATCCGTCCAATTAACGGTGAAAAGGCCCATGGCTTCAGATAAGTTTGCAGAGAGGAAGAAGCTGATCTGAGTTGAAAGATGACAGCTGACATAGGAAAGTGGGGTTTTCTTTGGTCTGTTTTCCTGCTTTGTGGCTATCTGCATGTATAGTAGCTCCTATGGAATTAGGAGTGACTGCCAGAGGCTAGTGTTTGTTTTTCATTTCAACAAGGCCTTTAGTTAGACAAGCTACCACAGAGCAATAAATAGTTTGGGATCATGAGTCATATTTCATTCTTGTAACTAAATAGGCATCATGGGTTTATTTAAAAAAGGCTTCCTTGTTTCTTTGTATGTAACAACATTTGTGTATGTTGTTACAGAAAATAATTTTCAAATACAGTCCCTACGCCTCTCTTGGACTATCTCTCTGATTTGTTCTGTGGACTAGGACTTAGAATTTCTTTACTGAGCAGTAAGCACATAAGTTGTGTAATGCCATGAATCCCAAGTGAGCTTGAGTCCCTGGATATGATGTGGGGCTGGGGTGTGATTGCAGAGGTACCTGGTATCTTCCCAAACTGTCAGTGAACCTTCCAGGTTTTCCAAAGTTTTGAGAGCAATGTAGCACCCTGACCTTTGGAAGGCAGTACGGCTAGATGGATGGGCATCCTGATTGGCTATCTGAAGGTAGAGGCCAGTACCACAGGTCACATGGAAGGGGGCACACCTTGAAACATTGACCAGCCCCACCATGACCATCTAGTTCTCCTGCCTTGGCAACCTAATCTTCTATGCTGTGTGGGACAGGGGGATGATGGGACCAGTTGGTGCAGCTCATGATGCACAGTTTCAGCACCACCTTGTTGTAGCTGGAGTTTGTCCAACGGACTAAGGAACTGGTACATCTTGACAAACAGGCACAAGAAGACATGTTACTCTTGGGTACTTTTTGGTCCTTGGATCAGGGCCAATGTTTTGTCCTTTATGCTGATGGCCAGTGTGCTCCTGTTTGGTTTTACCCCTTTCCAGCTCTTCTTTACTCTAAAGAGAAGCAAGCACTACCTGGTGAAGGCCATCAACCAATGGTCTGTCCAGGGTCTTGTTAATACGTTTTGGATGATCTTCCACTTCTACCAGTTAAAGCAGTTGTAGTGAGCCCCTGCTGGTGGTGGACCTTCAGCAATGCTAGAACTGGGTCTACCACAGATCTGGCACTGTGTGGACACATAATTAGGGACAGTTCCAGGACTGTTGTCTGACAGAGAAGAGCACAGGTGGGGTGGACTTGCCAAAGGTCATGTAAACAGTGAGGGAAATGGTATTTAGGTCATCTGGCAGCTCAACTAAGGCTGAAAAAGTCTAGACTGTGCACACTTCAGGGATTAACTCTTAACACCGAGAGCTTGCATGGGATCAGTGCTGTGACATTTAGTTACATCTGAGCTCTCTGTCCAGCAGACACTGAGGCTGGAGGTTGTAGGAAGAGTCAGTCTCTTGATTTTTGTATGGGGCTTTCCTGCATAAGAAAATGACCCTGGTAAGGAAAGGTGTTGAGTACACAATACTAACCTTCCATGTCTCCTCTCCTAATGTTTGAATTTGCTTGTCCTGTCTCCTGGCCAGCCTGATGTTTCAGCCTGTCCTTGGTCTTGTCTGATTGTCATCTCTGCCTCTCGTGGACAGGAAAACAGAAGTAGACACGTGGCTGTTTGTGGTGCGCTTGTCCTGAATTATTCTGCACATCCTGACATGAGTTTGGAAAATTTCTAGAAGTGCTTGATTTATATACCAGTTTACTCTTCAGTTGTTGCTCGGATGAAGAAAACATGTCTGTATCCATTGTTGATCCCAGTTTCTTGTTTTCTAATCGCTCCTGCCTCGCATACCTCTCTCACCCTTTAGCAAAAAGGCTTGTGTTGCCTCAGTGAAAAGAACCAGGACAAATTTGATTATCAAGAAGGTTGTGAAACTTCTTTTGCATGAGATATGAATAATTGCACACTTAGCTCCTGTTTCCATGCATGGTTTCCCAATGGCATACACAAATACTGTGCTTCTGGGCTTGCAAGGCACGAGTTAAAGAGTACGTGCTGGGATCAGAGGTCCATCTCTATTTTGGAATGCTCTGGGTGAGTGAATCTGAGTATTTCAGTTTTTAGCTCCTGTCTGGGGTGGGTCCTGTGTCAGATGGTGCTGGCTAAAGCATAGCAGATCCAATGATGTCCAAGCAGCTATGATTGACCTTTACTTGCCAAAGCCTCAGGTGGTGCTGTGGCATGTCTGTAGCAAGGCAGCAGAAATATCAAGCTGGTGCTCACTGTGATTATGGGTCTGGTGCCATCTTAGATTTGCATTGCCTCCTCCATCTCTCAACTCAGTCCTCTTTTACTTGACACTGAAGTACATCTGAAATTCTTGGGATACCTTGAGGAGTAAATGAAGTGCTGTTTTTTTTAAAATAGCTTTTTGTAAAGAAAAAAAAGCTGTATGATGCTGAGATTTATGCTAGGAGGAACTATGTTTTTCTTGGAGGGGGGGAATAGTTAATTGTTCTCACATCTTCAAACAGCCTCTAAAGAGCTAAGCAGGAGCCAAGGATTCATTGAGTGATGCCGTGGGAATGGAAGGCTGCAGGTTTTTTCCTGCTGCTCTGGGGCCATGCTTCTGTAACCCCATTCGGGAGCTGGTACAAGGGTATTCTTGTAACTGAGTGAGTCATAAAGCAGCTATTTCCAGAATGGTTGGTTCTTATAACATGGGGTGGTATTGCCCTGGTGATAGAAAGATTGCAGGCCAACAGAGCTGACTTAGCATCATTGGCTCCAGAACTCAAGAATTTGCCTGGGACCTAGTTTCAGCAGAGGAACCTGGACTATAAATAGGCTTTAGTTTAAAAAAAACACCCCACCAAAGCAAAACAAAACCTTCTTGATGGAAAAGATAATTTCTTTCAGGGAAACTGTATTTGCAGGAAATTACGAGGGTGGTGAGACACTGGCACAGTGTGCCCAAAGAGGATGTAGATGCCTCCTCATTGGAAGTGTTCAAGGCCAGGTTGGATGATATCTTGATCTTGAGCAACCTGAACTAGCAAAAGATGTTCCTGCCTATGATGAGGGGGTTGGACTTAGATGATCTTTAAAAATCCCTTACAATGATTCTATGAAAGGAGACATTTTCTCATGAGGTATAAGTTGGGGTGAGATTTGGTGGAGGCTTCTCTTCTCATGGGTATTAGCCTAAGAAAGAGCAAGGTGAACACCTTCTCTTAGAGTTTTCTCAATCAAACCTAATTTGGTACTTCAAAAGGGGCAAATGCCAAAATTGCCATAGGTTGTTGAATGCCAGTTTGCTGTGCCATCTATTTAAGGGCAGACCCCTTGGAGCAACATCTTTGTTGGTGCTACTGTGCTCCAGCTGCCTCTCCCCGATCCCTTGAGTGGATATTTCTAGTGACAGTGTTAAGCCTGGCCTTTAAATGATGTTTCTCAGGGGGACACACGCAAGCATAGGAAGAAAAGATTTAAAACTGCAGGATTTTAAAAGATTTTAAAAGCAGAAGAGGGAAATGTAAAGCCTGAACTGCCTGATATTGCTTTCTGTAGACAAAGGAATGTTAGTAGCATCCCTTAAGCTCCTGGCTAGAAATGATATCACATTTTCTATATTTAAAATCCGTGGCTGCAGATAGCCAGCAACAATTTCATTAATAATGATCTGGTCAGATAATGGGAAAGAGACCTAGAGCTGACAGGGAGGATTTCTAAAGACTTCTGGGGAAAACCGCTGTGTTTATTTAATAAAAACTGTTAGTAGAAGAAGTTTAGTTTTGAAAAAACTCCAGGCATAGATCCTTTTTTTTTTTTTTTAACAAAAAGAACAGCTCCATCTGTCAATGTGTCCCTGATTTTTTTTTTTTTTAACAATTCAAAGTCTCTTGGGTCTACTTTCTTCTTTTTTTTTTTTTTTTAACTTCAAGTTATGAAACCAACAAGTTCCCAAGATCAAAACTGGACTCTTTTCCTTTGGGTTGATTGGGATTTAAAATTACCCAGAGACATATTTTGCAGATAGGTAAGTTGTTTGTTTGGGTTTTTTTTTTCCCCTTATTTTTTTCCCTTAAATCAAAGCAGGGTGGGTAGAGCAATTGCAATATTACATTTACAAGATGAGAAGCATGTCTTATACATAGCCTTAGATGCTCTTGAGACATCTGCATCCTCATCATTGTCCTGTCTACTGCAGAAATGTCCTGGGCAGTCTTTATCTTAAGCAAATATTGTCTATCCTGTGCTCACCCTCCATATCCAACCAAACCTGATCTAGTCTTAAAGGATTGATGTAAAGGTGTCCACAGGTTCCCAAGGTGGATGCAGAAGAATCAGTGGTCATAGTTCTTGGATGGTTTGGTGATTGCTCAAGTAGCAGCAAGTCAATGCCATTTTTCACCCTGTGTTTTAAGGCAAAGCAATGACAATTCATGCTGTAACCTGTGGCAATCTCGTAGCTGCCACACAATCAGCTGAGTTGTCCGTGCAAGGGGGACAGGTTAGACAACGGTAGGGAATGTGGAAGCTGGAGGTCTTCCCTCTGTTGAGGACAGAGGGGGCAGGAATGTGAAGTTGGGGGTCTCAGACCAAGTATCATGACATTTGTGCAAATTCTGAACACTTCATGAAAACTGAGTGACTGGAAACGGATTTCTGCTGAGGAAACACAAACAAAAGTAAAAGACATGTCCCAAACCAAGCTGTTACACCCCACTGTGTCATCACAGTTTCACCACAGCTTTATTGGACTGGAGTTAAAAAGCATCATGGGGGGAAAAACCTCAATCCAAAGCACTCACAACAAGCCATTTGTCTAAGAATGTACAGAAACAAGCCACAGTGCTCAGCTTGAGGCCCAGGTGCAACTGCACTCAGTGGGTTGAACCAACAGACCTTAGTTGTAAGGTGGGCTCTCCAGTGTCCATCTACCCCAGCATGGAGCAGAGACCTCCTGAGCCTTTCATGCAATGCCGCAGTGGAGTTGGAGGTCTCTAAACTCAACAGGGAAATTCTCAACACTTGGACTTCTGAAACCCTCTCCCCTTTCTGGAGAGTAGGTGCTATCATAAGCTGTGCCAGGGAGCAATCTCCCATCTATGTAGGATCAGGAGGCTGGAAAGTCCTCCTGGGCTCAAGCAAAGACTTTGAAAGGACTTGAGGTGCCTGTCTGCCATCTAGTCTTTGTGGGTGAGTACTTCCTCAGGATGTGGAAAATCTGATGATTCCAAATTTTGGACTGGAAGAAAGAAGGTCTGTAATTTCACCTAAGTCCTGATCACCAGCTCGCTGACTTTGGAGCTTGCAGAGCAGGTAGGAGGTCAGCAGTGAGCTCATTGCTCGCTCATCCTTTCCATTCCCAAGCTGCGTCCTTCCCTGCTATTGTTCTCCACTGTGTACCAGGATTGCTGCTCCAAGGGTTGCTGCCTTCCCTGCTGGTGTGGTGTCAACCATTGTCTTGAGGCAGACAGTGAGTTATGGGCACGATCTGCTCTGAAAAGACCCCAGGAGCCCAGGAAAATGGGAAGGAAGTCAAGACAATAGCAGAACCTCTCTGAACAAAAGGTGTTTGAGGCACTTCTTGTCTCCTGTTACACCCTCAGCATCCTCGCTATTGAAACCGACTTGTCCTGATCCCTCAGCCCACAGTAAGTTCCAGTAGTTTGTAAAAATCCTTGAAATCATACAACTGGGGAGGAGGCGAGCCGCTGAGTCGTAACATGTCAGAGTGCCTGGGAAAGAATGGGGCTTTGTTCGTGCTCCTCCGCAGGCTCTGAAGCAGAAGGGGAGGGCACGGGGCTTTTGTTGGGCAGCATATCTACTCCTCCTGATGTGGAGAGCGAGGGCATGGTGGCAGCGTTGTGGAGATATGCTGCAATCATGGATCAACTGTAAAAAAAAAAAAAAAATAATGCTTTCAATGCTTTAGAAGGTGGGATGGTGGCTGAGCTCAAATAGGTGGTCTGGGGAGGACTCTGACAAGATGGAGTTGGGATTTTGGGGTTTGATTTTTAGTTTGTTTTGGGGTTTTGGGTTTTTTTTGTTTGTTTATTTTTAGAAGGAGGGGGAATAGTGACTGCTGGCTGAGGTGTAGCAGAGGACAGGCTTTGCATGCATCACGTGCAGGCTGTCACACGCTCCCCTCTCTGCAGCAGGCTCTGAATAGCAGGAAATGTCCTGTTTCCCAGGGTTTTCCCGTCTGTGAGCTATCCAGAGGTCGGGTAAGGGGAGAGACTGGCAGAACTGGGGCGGGGGGGGGGCGGGGAGCACAGCAGCCTCGTTTGGCAAACCGCTGTGGGAATGCGCTGTAGGTGAAAAGGGATTCGAGCTGAGAAATGCCACAGCACAAAGAAAAACACATCCTGTCCCTTTTTTTTCCCCCTTTCAGTCTCCTGCGTTTTAAATTTCCCTGACACACGCGCTGCAAGCGCCCAGATGGCAAAATTTCTTCTCCTTGTTTAAAAAAAAAAAAAAGAAAAAAGGCAAACAAGCATTTGCTGTAGAAACCCTCTGTGCACGGGTTTCGTAACTCTCTCCCTGGGCTCCGTGGGTGTCTCATCTAATGAACAGGCCCAGATCTGTGTTTCAGCACAGGAGGCGGCTGGATGTGGGAGGGAGAGGTGGGAGGGGAGAGCGGTGGTACTGGGAGCACTGGGAGTATTTCAGGAGTCAGAAGCTCAGAGGAGCTGCTGCCGTAGGATTTACCGTGGGGGAATTTTAATTGCCCACCTTATGCGAGGTATGTTGCTTTACGTGCTGGTTATTTTTGGGGGTTTGTGACCAGTTGTGTGCGTTAGTTGGTTGTTTTCCCGTTGCTCCTGAGGCTCAGCTTTTATGTTTAGACATGCACCATAAGAAGGGTGCTAAGATCAGCCTTAACAGCTGAAGGGACTGTTGAAGGTAATTGGCTAAAAGTCCTGAGGTGGAGTAAAGCTTGGGAGGGTTTTCTACAGGTAGAAATTGCACTTGTGCAAGCATTCAAAGTGGAGCTTAAAATGCACTTGGGTGCACCCATCTCGACAGCACGCTGGCCTTGCATAAAGAAGATCCGTTGTCTGCGAGGTGTTTAATTCCCAGCTTGGTCCAGGCTTGTGGCATTAAATCCTCTGCTTCCTCTCACCTCGTGTATTCCCGACAGGGATGCTGCAGAAGCCTGTGCACGTGTTGTCCTTCTCCCACAGGCAGCTGCTCGATCCTCTGTGTGTGTCGGGGCTTGCTCCTCTTTTGAGGGAGGGAGTTGGTTTTCATTTCCACCCGTGTCAGGCAAGGAGGCAGCCTCACCTGGCAATAGGAGTCTGATGAAGTAAGGCTGGTAACCGTGCCTTCACGCTGGGGTTGCACAGCTCGCAAATTGTGCAAATTGGCCAGAAACCAATACCCAACTAATTAGTCAGGGTGAGAGAGGCTGATAAGCTCGCCTGGGTTACTGCAAGGGAGGGAAGTGGTCAAGAGCTTGCGGGTGTCTTAGGTGTTAAGTGAAAAGTCTGAGTCAATGGGCCCAATTATAGGGGAACAGTAACCCACTTAAGACTTTTTTTTAAAAGCAACAAACAACTAGGTGTTTAGAGCCAGAAGAGGAGGAGCTGCAGTTCACAGAGGGACTGTTTTTAAACTTTAGCTTAGTTTAATTTGGACCTGAACCAAAGCTGTGTCTCTTTTGTCTGTGGAAATTTCCTATGGTCTGTAAGCTTCCTGGACTTTGCAGCTGCTCCCTGAACTTGGTAGTTCCACTACAGGTGCTGTAATGACTTCAGTTTCCAAGACTGAGCTGCAAGACCAGATTTCTGAGGACCCACAAGGAAACCAGGCAGAATTGTCCTTCAAGACCCTGCCTTCCACTTAGTAATGCATTTTGGAGGCAAACAATATCTGCATGTTCAAGAGGAATAAGATAAACTCAGGAACAACCTGTCCATAGGTAGATACTAGGAATAGGGTTGCACCTTTTGAGGTCCCCAACACAACAGTTGGTTGTTGGGGGAATGCAAGAGGAATGAACCTCAGAAAGTGGCCAAGCTTGTGTTTATTCTCTAAATAATAGCTCTTGTTCTTACTGTCAGACTAGCTGGACCACTGGCCTGAGCTGGTCAGGTAATGTTTACGTTCCAGTTGAATTGGAAAAGGCTCAGACAAAGCACTTTGGGCTCAATGAACAGGAATTTTCTTGTGAAACACTTTTGTCAGAGCTTCTGACCAGCAGTTTGGGTCATCAAAAGACTTGGGTTTTGGTACTCAAAGCATCTTGGTGACCTGTAGCGTCTCAGAACAATGATCAGAGCTTAGGAAGCGCTGGTGACTCTTCACACACCTGTCCTGCCTTCAGTGGCTTGTAATTTGTCCTCCAAAAGCACCTGAAGGGTTTGATGAAACACTGGAAGCGTCCTACTACATTCAGCCTTTGGTAAAGGCCTTGGGCACTCGAGGAGGGAAAATCTGGCAGTTCTACAGTCAGGGTTGTTGCTCATGTTCCTGGCCATGAGTGAGTTCAAGGGACCCAAACAGAAAGCGGAGAAAGGCTGAGTGTAGGGATTAAATGAATCCATTAAAGTCTTTTTTCCCTTTCATTCCTGTTCCTTTGTATGGATTTCAGCCCTGCCCTGTTTCTGGAAGGTATTGGGGATGCTGTGAAGTGCTTAGACTACGCATGGGACACCGGGTAGAGCAGATCTGTGACGTTTTGTAAGTGGCCTTTTGTAGAATCATAGAATTGCCTGGATTGGAAAGGACCTTTCAGATCATCGAATTCAACCATCGACCTAATACTGACAAAAACCATCACTAAACCATTTCCCTAGGCACTATGTCTACTTGTAGTGACACATCGTTAGCTTTTGGACACTTTGCCTCTAGTGTAAGGAAACACCTGTGAGATCGGAGGAGAGGCATGTAGTGCTGTCAAAAGGCAGGGCAGCTACAGGATGGAGCCAGGGCCTCACTTGTGAATATCTAGAGGAGCCAGCCATCTCAAAGGTGGCTGTTGTCACCGTTTTATGATGATTTTTTGTCATTTTAGCACAAAGGAAGTGAAATCCCTTCTGGTCCTACTCAAGTTCTGGAAGTGCTGAGTGAGAGGATGGGGGATGTTCAGGGGGATGATGTTGCTGTACATTGAACTCCATCTCATCTGTGATGCAGTTCTGCTACCAGCTCTCCCATTGTCATAAGGGACACTCCTCTGAGTGAGGAGTGAGGAGGAGGAGCGAGCTGAGGTTGGTTGTGTCTCTGGGTTGTTTGCCAGCCTGTAATTCAGACTCTGTTTCTCTGGGCCTGACTTAAAACTGCTTCGACGCAGATAGTAACATGTGTTCCAAACCCCAGAGTAGCACTCTGTCATTTTTATTGCATTTTGAGGCCATGCTGAAATCCTATTTGCTTTGGAAGAACACGGGAGTCGTATTGGGAGTACAATGCCAAGGGAGATAAGTTCCTGCTCCCAAAGCTGCTGCTGGAGCTGTGACAACAAAATTGTCCCTACCTATTATCTTCCACCTTTCCCATATTTCCACTCCAATGGAGAATTATCAATTCCCCTCTTGTGATCTGTCCTTTGCTGTCTCCAGACAGCCTGTAGTTGTTTTGGGTTTGTCTTGGAGCTTCATCCAGAAACCCCAGGTCATTCTGTGTTGCCTATGAGTTGCTGGGTCAAAATAGTTATGCTTCTGAATTCATAAGCTGCTTGTAAGTGATAACGATAATGGGAGTTACAAGGCCATGGGGGATTAAACCACAAAGTAAACATCATTTCACCTGCAGGCCTTGTTGTACTTGCCTTGTTATTTACAAAGGCTGAATGACATCCTTAATGGTAGTGACAGTGATCTTCTCTAGCTTTGGCTGTCAACAAGTAAAGGGTTTATTGAGCTGTTTAATTCTGTACCTCGTGGAGAGAGACCAGGTATGCCCAAAGGTCCACTCATGTCACTAAGGCTGGATGAAATTGAGCTTTTCACGTGCCTCCTTGGCTACGAAGGGAGACGGGTGAGTAGTTCTGCCTTCAAACAACCAGAGAGGGCAGATGGGTTTTGTCCTTTTGCTGTCAACCGGAGGTTTATGGTTGTCTTCATTAGGCTCAGGAGTGAACTTCCTAAGGAAGGAACATGAACTTTCAATGTGAGTTTGGGGAAGAATGAAAAAACCTGAATCAGATAAGGTTTGTGTAAAGCTTTTGCATTTCCTGTTTTGGAAAAAAAATAATAAAAAGGGGGTGGGGGGAGAGAGAAAAACACACTCCACTCCCCTCCCCTCAACCTCCTACGTAGCTTCCTGTTTGTCTGTGTTCAAGATGGAAGAAGAGAAAAGTCTGTGGGGGAAAAAGAAAGTGGTTCTTCTTGGGCTGAAAAATCAATTATACCGCCTTAGTGTTTTCTGAGGAGAGTACTGAACACTCGTTTGACCCTTCATAAGCTCCTTGCCACACACTGCTATCCTAAATTTCCTGAAAGTTTAACATGGTTGATGTTTTGGCAGCCTTGTGCCGTCTCTTCTTTTAGTGTTTGAGGTCCTGCCACAGGAGTGACCACAAACAGTTTTATGACTGATGCATAAAATCAGCTGTACCAAGACAAGATATCTCACCTCTCATAATATAGAGGAACGTGCCTGGAGAAGAATACCAAGAAAACCGGAAAAGGTTGTAGTGATACTTCTTCCACATGTCCTTGTTGTCTCCTCAGAGACTTTCTGAGCTGGTCTTGATGACTTTGTTTTTATAAGCTTTTAATGGATTTTTCCTGCATGGACTTACCCAGCTGCTTTTGAACTCATGTAAAGTATTCTCATAGACAGACAGACTCTTGTGACAGTGAGTTCCATGGCTTAATTAGTTCCGTGGCATAGTGGGGTCAAACATCTTGCTCATCATCAGGATCTGGCCCCACTGCTTGAGAATAGAGGTGGTTGTGCTGTGCCCCAAATGTATGCTCTGTGGCCTCATGTGGGTGAATCTGGACTGACCAAATGTCTTGTGTTCAGGGTGAGACTTCTGATGGGTTTGTTAATTTTCTCATGTTTTTAAACTATGTGGTGTACTGTGTCTACCTACTTTCGTTGCTGTCCTGCTCCACAGTTTTCCCTGGTAAAGGCAACTTTGAACAAGAGCTTGCCTAGTTTCTTCACGTGGTTGGCATCAGCACGCTCCCTATATCCCATGCTGAAGCATAATCCAAGTCACTGCTGCCTCTGTTGTTCCCTTTCCTTTTTATGCTCCTAGGGGCTGTCTTGGGATTCAGGGCTTTATTGTCTTTCTGCCGTGTTTATCCCCAGTTACCTTTTAACTCCCACATCATGTGTTTTTGCCTGTTTATGAGGTGGCTCCAGTAAGTTGAACGTTAATTCATCCCGAGTCGTGATGATCTGAGGCTTGACAAGAGCAGAGTCTGAATGGGAGAATTTGAGCCAGCACGTTGGTGTTGGTTAAACAAAGCCTGGAATTGTTTTTCCACATGACAGAACAGTCTTTGTGCCAGCCTGAATGCACACTCAGCTGGAGCGTGAGGAGTGAGGGGAGAAATGTCCTTTGGAAACACAATTAAGATGCGTGAGGATACTTGGTCCCTAGAGAAAAGCAGCAAAGATTGGGACAGAAAGAGGAGCAACATCTCTGGCCACCAGCATTTGCCCCCATGGCCTAAGGAGTTTATGGGCTCTGAAGTGGCACTACTAATGGAATGAGGAGATTTCACCTTGCTCAGGGGCACATTTATGTTGATGGTACATTAAACTATGCTGGGGAACAGATTCAGGTTAAACTGTAATCTGGCAGAGAAAGGTAGAGTCCATGGTCCAAGCTCAAACAAATCTTTCCTCTCTCCCCTCCACCCCTTAAGACCAGCTCTGATTGAAAATCCCTTTTTTCTCACAACCCCCCCCCTATTTTTGGTCATATTAATCACAATTATAAAGACGTTGAGCTGACTAAGGGGAGGAAACTGATAGTTAGGTCTGGGTTCCTTCCGGTTTAGGGTCCCAAGATTTGTCTCTTATGTCATTCACTGTGATATGACATAAAGTTCCGGCCTGTGCTGACTCAGTTTAACAAAAAAAACTCTTAATATGTTTATTTGCTAATTTCTGAGGGAGAAACTGCCCACTGGCAGGTTTTGCACAGAGCTGTGTATTATTTTGCCTTGTAACATGCATGCTTTAGAGCTATACGCTGCTTGGGGAAAGACCATAACCCTCACGAGAAGGGTAAGCGAGTGGTTGACAGCAAGGGAGGACTTAGAATCATAGAATGGATAGAGTTGGAAGGGACCTTAAAGATTATCTAGTTCCAACCCCCCTGCTCTGGGCAGGGGCACCTCCCCACTACAGCAGGTTGCTCAAAGCCCTATCCAGCCTGGCTTTGAACCTCTCCAGGGATGGGGCATCCACAACCTCTCTGGGCTTGTGTGTCCCTTCTGGGTGTCTAGAAGACCATCTGGCAAGAAGAGAGTTTTAAATTTCAAATCTTTTAGGCGTCATCCTGCTGCAACTTGGAGGGGCTTTTACTACTTCAAATGTAAGTGCTCTATGTTGCATTTTTAGACAGTTTTAGATGCTTTACTTAGAAGTAGAACTGTTACCAGCATGAGAGAATGTGGCCTAGAGAGTGAAAAGCAATATCTGAGGAAGAGTTTCAGGTTTCCTCCAACAGAGAAGTATCTTTAGTACCTCTTGGCTTCAGTTTGGAGCACTATTTACTTCTAAACCACAGCTTGAAATAAAGCAGCTTTATACCTGTCTCTGCCAAGACAATGTACTCGCTTGACACAGGCTGTAGTAGGAAGGTACCTCTTCAGCTGTGTGGCAGTAATAATTTAACTGCCCCTCAAAGGACAGGGAAGGGAAAACTTGGCCTGTTTGAAGACTGTACGCCACAGAGCAATGGAGTGGCCTCATTTCTGAGGCAGTTGATAGTAGAAAGATCGTGAACTGCAAGGATGGATGAGATTGAAATGCCCTTTAGGTATGGCTGATGCAGGGAAAGAGGAGAGTTTAAGGAGGGGAGGGGCAGCAGCAGACATGGTGGTGGCATTTACATCCCAGGTAACTTAGTGTTACAATGCCCTAAGCGATTCCTAAATCCGAAATTGTTGACAACTGGTTTCTCCCATCTGAGAGATGTTGTTGACCAATGTTCTTAACTTTGGCACAGAGGGGGATTCACAAGAGGAAGATGGAAAATGAATAGTCCTTCTGTGGATGTCTGGTTTCTTCCTTAATGTACAGGAGCTGAATAGGTTGACTAGATGTGTGTTTCCATGACAAACTTTGTGTCACATCTGATATCTATGGGGCTTTCCAGTAATTTTCCTGGTGGAAGAGCTGCCTCAGAGCTACAGTCTCCAAAGCGGAAAGGGGTTTTATGCAAAGCTGACAATGAGGCTCAGCACTTTGCCAATATATCTCTTTGCTTGGAGATGTTCCACCCATCTTCCTGGCAATTGCCTGAAAATGGGTACAACAACCTGTTGTGGCTTCTTGAGACGTGTATTTTCTTTCTGAAATATATATTTAGCAACTTTGGACAGACCCTATTAAGGATGAATGCTTCTCCAGATGACCCAAGCTGCTCCTGTCTATTGGATGCTCCGCAGCCACTTAGGTTGGTATTAGCTGCTGCATCACCCTTCTTTCTGCCCACATTGTCAAACCCGGAGGACAGGCCAAGACCATGATGAGCCACAGAGCTCCAATGAGTCCTATAGAAGCTATTTCTCAAGGTCTTTTTTCTGTTTCTATATGAATAGTATTATGTGTCCCTTCTCTAATTACAGACCTGTGCTGTAGGGCTTTCTCGTATCTTTGTTTTAAGAGAATAAACAGCAGCGTCTCATACTGTGGAAAATGTTCTCCAAGGGAGATCTCATCATTCCAGATGGGAGCCTGAAGGAGGCTGCTGGCTGTTTTGCTTTGCCAGTGGAACTCTCCATCCTCAAGATCTGTAGACTTTCTGATTTTGCACATAAAACCAGGCACTGTCATGCTACGGGCAGCTAGTGGACCCTTCCTTGGAGGTGTACCTCCAATTCTGGCCATCAGGAATGCACCGTCTTCAAAATTCTTGACTCCCTAGAAGCAGAGCCATTCATGTAGAGACAACTAAACGTTTGTTATGGGCTTGAGAGTGGTTCTGCTCAAGCTCTTCATGGAGTAAACACAGGATTGCAAAATGACTGAGTCACGTGAAAGCTGTGTCCAAGCCGGGGAAAAGGCAGCATGTGACAGCCCCAGTTTTTTTCAGGACAAGAGGAAATGGGCACAAACTTGAATATAATAAGTTCCACCTAAACATGAGGAGGAACTTCTCTACTTTGAGGGTGGCAGAGCCCTGGAACAGGCTGCCTAGGGAGATGGTGGACTCTGCATCTCTGGAGATGCAGAGCCTGGACATGTTCCTGAGTGGACTGCTTTGGTGGGGGGGGGACTGGATGATCTCCAGAGGTCCCTTCCCAACCCCATGTGATGCTGCTCAGTGCTCCCCATCACCCAGCGGCACTGCAGTTCGCATTCAGTTTCTCACACGTGTGTGAATGTACATGTGACCTCTATGTGCCCTTGGGCAAACCCCATTGTTTCCTTTGCCCTTTGAGGCTGAGCCAGTGTTGGTTTTGTTCACGAAGTGATGAACTTCAAATCTTCTTTGCCCGACTGGGCTAGAATAAGTGCACAAATGCTGTTCTCGCAGAACTGATGGGGAAAACCTGGAAGGGGTGACTGAAACTCACGCTTACCTTGTCGGGTGATGTGATGTGGCAATTTTGGTCTTTTTGTGGTGCCGGAAGGGCTGTTTTGAAAGCTGACTGGTGCTGCTCACCCATTCAGCAAATGATCCCCGACTGTCACGTTCAGGCTGGAAGTAGCTCACAAATTTCCCCAGGAAGGATAAGAACATGATTGCTAAAAAGAAGAAAAAACAACAAACACGGTCAAGCTCAGACCAAAGCAATGTGTTAAATATCTATCAGGTTATAATGGAAAAGAGTATCCAAATGCTTCTGGGTTTTTTTCAGAGTTAGGTTGTAATCTGAGCTCAGGTCTCCATAGATAATAGACCCTCAATAAACCAGGATTGCAGATGGGCAGGAGTCAGGGTGTGGGACCAGCTGATGGTTGGAAGGAGTGATGCTGCATCCAGATCAGTAGGTCCACTTTGGATATTCACAGTTCTTCTTCCAAGTGATCATCGCAGAAGTAACTAAAAAAACACTTGGGCTGGGCCAGTGTTGTTCCTGTGTTGTTCTGCGTGTGTTCTTCAGCCCTGAGGAGGCTCCTCAGCCTCCTGCTTCTGCTTATGAACTCTCAGGGTCCTGTGGAGCAAAGCTGTGGGTATCTGCACCCTTGGTTTGAGTCATTCAGTTTATATTAAGCCGTCTGTATGTAATGAAGGGGTGGCTCCTCTGCTTGTTTTGATAAGAGAAGAATTTGGGGAAGGCTTTCTGAGTTTAGCATCTAGCACCTATTCTTTTCTTTTGCCCAGGATAAAATGTTTTCTTGCAGAATTAAATAAGGGCCGGTGAAGAACAAGTCCCTCTCACAACAGAGTGCTCTGAAATGATGGAATCATCTTCCTTTCTCCAAAAATGAGACAAAATAGTCAGGCTTAAAAATATAAGTAAAACCCAGCAGACTGTTACTCAGTGAGCCTGATACGACCTCACTGACTACGTGCTCTCCTCTTGAAGCATTTAAAAATGAAATGCTGTCATATATCCAGCCTGACTTCAGTCACTGATTAAGCAAGCTACTTACACTTAGAAATTTCAGACAAGCCTGAGTGCTCTCTAGGACCTGTGAGAAGCAACTTTATCTCTATGTCTTCAAGACAGGAGATTAAGTGGTGGCAAAAAAAAAAAAAAGTTTTTAGATCCGTCCTGCCTCTTGGTATTCTGGGGTGAGAGCTGGGTGGCTGCTGTTTTGTTTTGCTTTTTTTTCCTGGCTTGATTGCCTTTATTGGGAGGGGCCAGGAGGAGTTTGAATTCCAGCTTTCTGACTTGTTTGCATGCCTAGAGCTTTCCTCTGGGACAAATCGCCAGTGTTCCTGCAGAAAATAGCCTTATGGTCAGGCAGACCTTGATGTATGAGAACTTGCAAACTAATGCGATTATGTAATTTTTTTAACGCTTCCCATTTTTCAGACAAATGAAATTTAAGAAGCAGTGGTTACGAAGGAGAAACCATTGTCATTCATCTGTGCAGTCAGTGTCTAGGTCTGAGCAACCGCTTAAAAGCAGGCCAGCTAACTGTTCAAACTGCAAAATGTCCCTTATCTTTTGACACCTTTTCAGATCAAGCTCCAGCCCAACCTTGAAAAGGAGTTTCTAAGCAGAGTTTGGTGACTTCAGGAAGCTCAAACTCTTATTTAGCAAAGAATTCATCCACTTGTGAAGCTTAAAAATGAGATGTTCCCACCTAACTTAATCAATCCACCCAACTGACCTTTTTACAGTCCAAGCTGAGATGCTTGAGATGTTTCTTCCCATGACGCATAAAGTAGGGTTAGGTCTCTACGTCAAACTTATTGACATCTCAACACAAGGAGAATGAATGTCACCTATTTGTAGCAACTGGGGTAGAGGCTCAAGATGTCTTAGAGGATGCCACCAGCAGATAACCTGAGCTCAGCTCTTCCTGGAAACAATGCAAAGACTCCAGTTATGTCTCCATTAGTAAATAAATTAGGTCTAGCCCCATAGCCAAGTGGTTATTGCATAACTTATATGTAGCTAATTTCTCCTTACCTCTCAAAACAACACGGCTATGTGCAAACTACCCATTTTAAATGGTCCCTGGGCCATACCCAAGAATTGTCTGGGAGAGGCACACCAAAACTGTGCCAAAGTCTTGACCACCAATTTAGCAATGTAAATCTTTGCAGCACGATGCCACATCCTCATTTGCCTACTGTTGTGAATGTTGCTTTTGAGTGTGCACTACAATCAGCCTAAAGTTAAATGTGGACAGACCATATTCAGTCCCTTGACTTTGCTGGTTTGGTTCACAAAATTAAAAGAACCTCAGGGTTTTTTGTATTTTTATCACCATTAGTAATATCAGCTGAATCTGCCTGTAGTATCTTCACCATCTGTCCTTTTTCCAGGCAGTCTGACATGCTATTAGCTGGCAGCGTTTGCTTCCTCTGATACATTTCTTTCAGGAGGTAAGGCTGGAAGGAGGAAGCTACTGGAGTTTGCTCACATGGGTTTGCTGCCTTTTTTTTTTTTGCCTTTTTTTTTTTTTTTTAATTCTGCCCACTTCCACTTTAGGCAAGCTTTCCTTGTTGACGCAGCAGTTGTGACATATAACCATCAGCACAGTGTCCTACTCGGGAAGAAGTAACACCAGATCTCAGTTCCTCTGGAGGGTTGATGTTTGGGCATGGCTGGCATGGCTCTGCAGCTCCGGACAATAGCTTTTAATGCCAAAAGGTGTAGACTGAAGCATGTGGGAAGAAAACTGGTGAGAGATGTGGGAAGAGATGCCCTGCCTCATCCTTTGCTGCCTTGTACTTCAGGGATTTTCTTCTGGGAGAATGAATCTGGCACTAAATAGGATTAACACGTATAAAGAAGTTTAGGGCCTTTCCAGTCATGGAAGAGGTATCATGGCCTACCTGAGAAGATCTTCAATTGAGGCATCAGGGAAGTGAGCTGTAGCCTCAGTGGTCTTCTGAGATACCAGCTCATGTTGACCTATCGGGCTTTCATTTCTTCCTCTAACATTATCAAATGCTTTTTGGGGACTGCAATTCCACCTGTGTGTGCTGTCACACACAGAGGAGGAAAGGCTGATTTTTTGCAGGGAGCACTGAAGCCTTGGTAGATGGATACTCTGGAACGGGTGTTTACATGTGCATTCTCTGTTGTCTCCAGGACATGTGCACAGCTGAAGCAACTGCATCCCTGCTCCAAGCAGAAGAAAACTTCTCAGCATGCCTGGCACGGATAGATGCCCTCATCCTCAAGCCTCTGCTCCAGGCAGGTAAGTCAAAGACTACTTTTTTTGTCTGTAGTTCTAGCCTTGAGTCATTGGCACACCTAGGAAGGGAATTATAATTGAAACTTCATGGCTGAGGACTTGCTGGAGGCTGGTTTGCTGGATTAAATGGTATGTAGAGTTGTTTCACTTAAGATAGTGAGCTCTTAAGGATGTCTATGACCTTTCACTTAAGCCTAGGACTGTGCTTCCTGTTGTGGTTTTTTTTTTTTTTTTTAGAGGTTAATCCAGGTTTTAACCAATGTCAACCTGTATGTCTGCTCCGAGGCTTGTTTCCAGCATTGTGTGTGGAAACCAAAATGCATCTCACACATACATGACCCCTAAACAGTGCCCATTCTGCCTCTCAGCTTCCATGGTCATGCCCATCTTTGAAGGTAAAACTTGTGAGTGCAGGTTCTGAGCTGGCATTAAATCAGAAAAGCTCCACTGAACTAACAAATCCATATAAATATTCACAAGCCTGTCTGGCCAAAAGTGGAGCGACTGGATTAGTCCCGTAGGGTGGTTCCTTCTCCTGTCACCACCTTTTTTTGGTCAAGCCTTCAAGGAGACCAGGAACAGCCCCTTGGGCCAGGGACAAGATATTTCCCTCTGGTGCTTGTGTCTGAGCTGGGGCTGAGCCTCGCAGGCAACCCTGACCCCAGGCCCCACAAGAACGTGAAGAACAAATCCTCAGCATGGATAGTCCATGTAGTTACTCACAGGGACCCGACCCTAAATCATCACCTCCTTCCTCTTTGACATTGTTTTTCTTCATTCATTGTAAGAATATGTGTGCTTCACATGCAAAAATTGGGCTGATATTAAGTATAGGAGATGTTTTGCACATGCTTTCTTGGAGTTGAGGCTTTCTGATAGTCTTTCCCGCCTCTTCTTTTCCTCTAAGAGCCTAATGACCAGAAAGGAAAGGAGAACTTTAAGCTCTTCCTGCTCCTGAATGATCGTTTTCAAGCTCTGTGGAACCTCACGGAAGAAAATTACCGGATACTGAAACAAAAATGCAGCACCTCTGAGTCATTCTGCATCCAGGACATTTACACTGTCTGGAAAGGAGACCTGTTTCTAAGCCTCTACATCCAGTAAGTACAGAAGAATTTTGGAGTAGTGTAAGGGACCAAATTTATCAACTAAGTGGTAGGTTGGTGCAATTAACGTTTATATTTGATTTGTTCAGTCCTGTCCACTAGTGTTTGGTTATTAGGTCAGAGAAGTGATTGCATTCAGAGCTCAGAACAAGTGCTACAGAATATAAACAGGATAATAAATAGCTTTTATATATATATAGCTGTGAGTATGCTTGTAAGAGGCAGAATTTCTTTCTTTCAAGTATAAGGTTTTTTATGCATCTTAAAAATGGGAAGAGGACAGGGGAGTATTTGTGCCTGGGGAATTCATGAGAGCAAATCTTGGTCTGTCATCAGGAACAGAAACGCATGCACAGGCAGGTTTACAGGCTTCATAGGGATAAAGAGAGGAAGGTGTTACCAGACGTGGTTCATATTATGTGTTTGTGCCACATTTTTATGCTCTTGGCAAGGGATATGATAGCAGGTGATGGATGTAGCGTGACACAAAAAACATAATGCCCTATTGCTGTTTCTAGAATTAATGATGTCTGCTCCCCATCTGTCCACCACACAAAATAAAATGTTTACCAAAATCACTCTAGCGTGTGTAACCTGCATGTTGGCATGAAAAATGGTTTATGGACATCCAAGATGACATCAAGATCAGCCGGTGTTGACTCCTTCATTTATCACATTGGCCACTAAGGTGGCCAAGCTCTTGCCAGATGGGCTTGTGCTGTCTGTGCAGTTTGGCACCCACACAGGAATGGGAGATGGGCTCACTGGCTCCTGGACATTGCTGTTCCTCTAGTCTTGGGTTTTGTGGTTTTAATGTGTGTGGAGGAAGGAGGAAAGGAAGGACTACTCTTTTTGGTTGGTTTGTACTCGGCCAGCATCATTTTAGAAAGCAATGCTCAGCAGACTTCGCCTTTACGTGAATGGAGTTTAGAGGGTGTGTGGTGTTCATTCGGGAGCTGATTCAGTGAATTAAAATGGGTTTGCCTTAAAAAGGCGTATAAAGGATGAAAGCTTAGGCTGAGGTTTCAGATGACACAAAGGGGAAGTTTATCATAAGATCTAATTTCCCCTCATTTTGAAATTAAAACCTGTTTTCATTGGGTGTCATGCAAAGAAAGAAAAGCTGGTTCCTACCCACCTCTGCTGACTCACTCTGTGCCGTCCTGATCCTCCAACAGCTCATGCTTCTTGGAGCGTTATAGGAGGAGGCAAAGCCTCTGTTCTGGACCCTGAAAATCAGCAGTAAACACATGTCCCTGAAAGATGTAATAAATGACAATTAGTCTGGACATTCTACAGGACTTAACTGAAAGCACCACTGGAAGAAAGCCTGGTATTTGTTGAGAAAATATGGCTCGATCTCCCTCTAGTGTGAGATGAGATGCATTGACACCAGGACACCTTGGCTTGAATTTACCACCAGTAATAGAAAGTTTTACTTTAACCCGCAGAAGTGCAGACATCCGAAGCTAAATTCCAAAGCTCAGCCTTTATAGATTTCCTTTCCAGGACAGTTGTGCAAGTTTGCTTCTGCTTATGCTAAACACCAGGATGATTTAACTTCCTGTAACGATACTGGTGCAGAAGTCAACAAAGCGGTTCAACTGAGGAGCTGGCAAAGGGGACAAAAGGAGAGTGAGCCAAGGTGAGAAGTCCAGTGGCTACA
>BJBW01006571.1:36317-54746 GCA_004320125.1 Scolopax mira
GAACATGCCACGAAGAGCAAAAGGTGAGTGGGCTGAAAAATGCTTCTTTGAAGGGGCTGGTGGGATACTCTATGATGCAAAGATACTGAAGCGGAGTGAGCAGCACTGAGCTCTGCACCTCGCAGTGATTTCTATTTCATGGTCCAGCTGCCCGGCCATACTGGCTGCTCCTGCCATCTTCTGAGACCAGGGCAGCAGCTGTTGGAGAGAGATCTATTGGAGGAAAGCTTCCATCTCCTCCTAGCTGTGTGCAACTCCTTTTGTGGGAGAGGAAGCCTGTACATTTGGAGTCTGGGGGGACCTGAGAAAGGATGAGGTGGGGATCTGGCAGGAAATTTTTACTGTTTGTCCCAGATGTCTCAAGGAAATAACAGATGAAAGCATGAGCACTAGACATGAGCAGAATCACAGCCACTTTATCCGAGTCACCCTTTTGGTGTGCAAACCATCGTGAAATACATGCTATATTCCATGGAACTGTGGGTGGGGTTCCTGTTTGCAAAGACCTCTGGGCCAGAGGCGGGAGGGATGGAGCTCTTGTTCATCTCATTGCCTTATTTCTGTCTGTTTGGTGTGCAAATATAGTTGCACTGTGTCGTCATCTGCTCTTTCAAGTCTCTGGGAGTGAGGTAGCATATAAAGTTTGGAAGGCAGAGGAGTGGCAATTTGCAGAAAAAAGTAATTAACGAACCTTTGCCTTAATTTGCCACCTTGCAGTGAAGCCTGGAAGCACCATAAGACAGTGCTGAAGCAATTCCTCACAGACTTCACCTCTGAGACCTCCATGTCACTGGCCTTATACACTGTTCTTCACAAACCTATCCGAGATCATATCGAGCACTATATACTGCTCCTTACCAAGCTGAATGAGATTCTCAAGGAGGTAAGGAGCTTTATGTGGTGTTATTTGACTGTCTTATGCGAACACCTTAGGCATGGTTTTTGGGGCTTTGTGATGGTCCAGTCATTGAATCCTTCCAGGCTGGAAGGAAAATGATTTCCAGTGGAGAGCTGGGGTGGTAGTAACCGGCACCAGTGGAGTACAGCCCACCTGAAAGTCTCAAAGCAACAAAGAGTGGCCGCTCCAGTGCAGTATGAACTACTCATAGCATCATAGAATGCTTGAGATTGGAAGGGACCCGAAAGATCACCTTGTTCCAACCCCCAGCCATGGGCAGGGACACCTCACACTAGATCAGGTTGCTCAAAGTCCCATCAAACCTGGCCTTGAACACCTCCAGGGATGGGGCACCTACAGCTTCTCTGGGCAAGGTGGGCCAGTGTCTCACCACGCTCATAATGAAAACTTTTTTCTTAAAATCTAATCTAAATCTCCCTTTTTCAGTTTGAAGCCGTTATCCCTTATCCTATCACTATGAGCCCATGTAAAAAGCCTCTCCCCATCTCTTGTGTAGGTCCCTTTCAGGTTTTGGAAGGCTGCTATAACTTCTCCACAGAGTCTTCTCTTCTCCAGGCTGAACAACCCCAATTCTTTCAGCCTGTCCTCATAGGAGAGGTGCTCCAACCCTTTCCTCATATACTCATCAAACAGAGGAGCTCCAAAGGGTTAAGTAACTGGCTTAAGGTTGCATGCTTCTGCTGGTGTCCGAGATACTACTAGATATGGGAGGCTTTCCTTGCAAAGGAGGTTAGAAGGTTAATTCTCATTTGAATGCAGAACTACTGAGGTTTTTCTGAAGCTGCATCCCAAAGAGTAGATGTCATTCTCAGCCATACCTGAAGTGCTTCTTAAGCTCTGCCTTCTTTTACCAGGGCTCTGAAAAGGACGTGCTTACCAGTGCCATCAAGGAGTATGTGAAGCTGGAGTCTTTCATCGGCCAAGTCCTGGATGAAGCTTGTTTTACCAAGTCCTTGTGGAAATCTTTGGGCTACAAATTCACTGTGAGTTATGGATAGAGAAAGTGGCTTGAAGGGGAGCTCTTTTGGAGATCTTAAACTTCTGGAGGAATGGAGGAAATTTAATACAGATCAATCATTTGAGGGTTAGTTTGGAAGCCAACAGAGCAGGGCAGGGTGGAAGTCTTGGAGAAACCATATGGACACTGGAGGCTTTAGAAATTGAGCCCTGTGCCTATTTCTGCTATCCCTATTGGCTTCTGCAACAAGTCAGACAGTCTCTGGAACTCATACAACTGAGTTGTATGTCCTTTCCCAAATCCTGATGTTTCCTGATGCTTTTGGTCCACCACCTTGACTTCTGTGGTTTCCTCTGCAGGACATGCTCTGTGTACCTGAAAGGAGGTTGCTGGAAGATAGCAAAAATCTCCCCATCTCTGCCAGCACGAATCGATCAGACCGGATCTTGCTCTTTGATGATGTCCTTGTGCTAATTCAGGTGAGTCTTTGATCTGTCAGACGGACTGGAAGGGCAGCACAGGTAAATGACAGCAAAATTCAGGTTCCTTTAATGCTGAAATTGCACCAGAGCTTGGCTGTTGGCAAAACCTTCTCTCAGATCCATGCACCAGTGGTTTCCACAGGAGAAAAAAAGAAAGCCTGATGGAGAAGGAATAGAGGAGCATACACTTAATTTTTTTTTCTCCAGTAGATGCATACTACACAATCCCCACAGGCGCCTTTTTAGTAACCCATGACTGCATTTAAATCTGTTGATTTCTGTTTATTCAAAAAGGGCCTGATGGATCAAAGATATTATACTGAAAGCACTCATGCATAGGACTAAAAGTGTTCTTTCTTGGTTGGCTCTGCTAGTGGCATGGGAGCAGAAGTTGCAAGTGTTCTTGGGGCTAATTTTAGGGATTTAGGGCCTGGGTGTGGAGACAGGGAGTGTCTACAGCCACAGATAGCTAGATGAATAATATGTGTTCAAAGCTGTTCTGCAGCATGTTAACTAAGTCCAGCTTGGCTTGCTCTGACTGACAGTACCTGTAATCTAGCACAGCTCTCTTCATGTGCACCTCTTTACTCATGTGCCAGCCCCTCAGGTGTCCAAACACATGGCTGCCTTGTGAGCTGATAGATCTTACAAACATGAGCCTTTATGATAAGGCTGGGCAATCCTACACAACTTGCAGGGTCGAGGCCTGAGGACATTGGGTGGTAGTTATCTCACCCAGCTTTACCTTGCAGATTTCTCATCACTGGTGATCTCGCTGGGTGCAAGTGCCCCCAGGCTCCCTTTAGAGTCAGAGAAGAGAAACATGCGCTGTCTGGGCGTGGTTCATCTGGCCTGCTTTTAGATGCCAAAATTAGTGTGAGTTGAATCACGTCCTGAACTTCATTGACTAGGACAAGAGCATGGGGTAACCAGCTCATGCAGAGATCCCTGCGTTGCAGACATCTCTGTTCAGTCAATGGTTCCCACCCACTATGTCTCATTTGCTGTTATGACTGTTATTGAGACTTTAGGAGATGTAACTGAACTGGTATTGAAATAGATACCTTGGCCTGCTAGCAGGGGACTACCCATGAAGGAATCTGAACCTCCCTCCCTCCCCTGTTCCTCCAAATCTGGTAGATAAGTCAGTGATGAACTCTTGGTGAGATCCATAGTGCTAGTACCTAACCCTGGTCAACTACATCCTTGCAGACAGCAGCTCTGTAGAGTATGCACCTGGAATTAAGACAGGGAAGGAAGATGCAATATTAAATGCAGTATTAACCTAATATTTCAACCATTTTCAACTTCTGTTTGGTGAGCTATTGATTAAAGTAGATGACACAGCCACATAGGAGTCACTAAAGTCCAGATCCTAGGTAGATCATAAGCAAAACTAGGTAGAGCTACATGCCAGGGATGGTTTGAGAGTATTGCCATGCAATAGGGAAGAAACTCTTGTAGAAGTAAATGCCATCTAAGGAGGTCTGTTACTGTTAGTTGTAGCCATGGCATTACAGACCACCACTTAAGTGATAAACTAGGAATTTTCTTCCTTCTCCTACATTTCTTAAGTCTCCAAGGTTTGTCACTGTAGCATAGGATGGATGTGTGGACCACAAAAGAGGGAATTTACAGTGCTGCCAGTCTTGCTTTGCTGTTCAGTGGATTGACAGAGCGGGGGACAAAGTGTGACGTTTACATCAATAACTGGAACATCTTCTTCCTTTTGTTCTAGGGAAACAGCTTTCAGAGTTTTGATCTGAAGCTTGTGTGGGTAGATGAAAACTGCAGCGAGAAATCAGCTCCAGGACTGTAAGTTAAAAGTTTCCACTTCAAAGTTAAAAAAAAAGAAAAAAAAAAAAAGTATTTAACTGCTTGTGAAACTGAGAAAATGTTTCATAACTTCAAAACTTTGTCCCATCTCCTTTCCACCCATTGGGATTAGTTATGGGCAATGGGTAATTCCAGCATCTCTCAGGTGGGACCATGGAAGCTTGGACTTGTACTGCTTGCTTTTGCTGGCATCTTGAAATCTATCAATAAATAACATACTTTTGGCTGCAAACCTGGAGAATAAAGATGAGTTGACTATTTGAGTGCCTCTTTGGAAGAAAAACCTGATTGCAAAAGCACCATTAGCTTCTGAAGAGGAATGGGAAGAGAAGGAACTGCCATTTGACTAAGAAATATAATTTTTTTCATAGTCTCCCTAATGTCTTTTTCTTCACAGGTATGTCCTCCGCATTATAACCCCGGAAGAAACGTTCTTTCTCTCTGCCAAAGACCCACAGATGAAGGTTAGCAGTGGGCGGGGTGTTTCTGTGCCACCTGAAATGTGGTTTTGAGTTTTGAAATGGGAGAATGGCATAGAGGGGATGGTGGCTACCTAATAGGGACAAAACACTGAATATTGAGTGGAAGCTGAAATCCCATTAAGCATAAGGATTTTAGCTTCCTGAGCAGAAGACAGATTGGTAGGCTTTGCACCTGCTTATATTCAGCTGAGGCTTTTCCTCTGTGATTTTTGCCATTTTTTAATTATTTAAAGTAGAATAATAAGCAGTGTGGAGTTTGTTGGTTTTTAACTTGCCCCTCTGTGGAGACAATACTCTATTAGGTGGCCAGAGGTGGCTTAGACAGTTGATGGCAAATGAAAAATATCCAGATGCTGGAAGCATTCTGCCCTGGACAGTAGTAGCTGCTGAAGAGTTTGGGACAGTATGGTCCCACCAGCATGGTCCCATGCCATAGTGGTGGTGAGAGTCAGGTTTAAATTACATGTAAGTGTTGTGGACTGGGGCAGTATCCAACTTGCAGGACCCCAGATAACATCTCCTGTTGATGCTGTAGATGGGCCATAATTGCCCAGCTCAGCCAGCTGAATGGCACAGAGTTGATGGGAACCCCACACCTTGCTGCTTCTCCTGAAGTATCTGTTCTTGGGAGCTATTTTTCTTTCTCCACTCATTGGTTTGGTGTTTCTCTTCCCTTTCTTTGCTCTGAGTCACTTTGCTCTCCAGTGACAGAACACTGGAACAAGCTGCCCAGAGGTTGTAGAGTCTCCTTCTCTAGAGAGATTCAAAACCCGCCTGGATGTGTTCCTTTCGACCTGTTCTAGGTGACCCTGCCTTGGACAAGATGGTCTCCAAAGATCCCTTCCAACCCCTAATATTCTGTGATACTCTGCCCCCAGGCTGTTTGGCAGTGGAAGCTGAACCAGGCTGTCCGACAGGCACTGAATGGGAAGCGAGATTTCCCATTGTGGGGCAAGACTGGTGAAGGCACTGAGCCCCCATCCTGCCGCTTCTTCACCTACGTCTTCAGGCTGGAGGGCAAGTTCAAGAGCGCATCCTACGAGGGCGAGTGGCACTGGGGAAAGCCACATGGCAAGTAAGGAGAATTTCATTTCTTAAGCACAAACATGCAAGGATGGCCCTGCTGCCATTGTGTAGGACTGGATCCAGTGGGTACAATGGTGGAAGTATAGATACCACAGAGTGGCTGTGGACATGGAGTGATCTATCTCATGCTGAGGTCTTGGACCACAGACTCTGGGCTGGTGACCTCCTGGGGTGTGCTGCCCTTTCTGGTTCCTTCTTCACTTGTTTCCAGAGGGAAATTGAATATTGAGGGTGGATTCAGTGGTTGGGACACGTTTGCTTGCTTTCAGGGCTTGGTCAAAGCATGTCTCACTAGTGATACTGGTTAATGCAGTAAATTTTAAAGGCTGACCCTAATAATGTGATAATGATCCCATTGAAGGCACTGCATCATCTTATGCCTGTAATTAGGACTCTGACTTGAGCTAATATTTATTTTCAAGATTACAGCTTGAGGCATAAAATGTTACCATCACGATGACAAAAAAACTCAAAAAAAAGAATAAAAAGCCTTTTTTTGTGAATGAGAGGAAAGTTTTATCCTGTGCTGTCAAAATCTATTCTAACATCTGAACATCATTATCAAAGGAATTCATTAAAAAAAAAAATATATATATATAAAGGAGGCTTACATACATTTTTTGTGAACATGAAAACTGTTCACGAAATCCAACTGAAGTTTAAGAGTGAGTTCTACCAAAAAGGAATGGTCTGTAAAGGCTTAAAGGTCCCAACAAAAGTCTCTTTGACGTAGGATAAAGCACAGTCTCTGTTTTTGTGAAGAAACAAGAAATATGACCAACTTCCTCAGACAGACACCAAAACAAGGTGGTTTGGAAATTTTATACTTCCTGAGTTTTACACAGTTTGTTTACAGTTGCTATTGAAGCAAAAAGTAGGTAGAGGCTTGGTTTGGAAGAGCCTCAAAATAATGAGAATAACCAAAATCAAAAGTTTAATCCTGAACCTTCTGCGGAAGAGATTGGGCCTTGTCCCAGAATAGCATTAAAGGTACTTGGAGTAGAGCTTTGCCCCAAGGGAGTCCTCTACATCATCCCCACTTGCCCCAGCACCTGCACTCCTGAAGGAGATATGAATACCACTGTGTGTAGACACAGAGGAACAAGTACCTTTCCTTATTCTTTGTCTCCTGCTCCCTTGGAGTTGGAGAGATAAGATGAATCAACACCTCTCCTGCTTCAGATTAAATGAAGTTGAAACGTCCCAGGAAATTTGTGGCAGAAATAAGTGACTTCAGGTGCTTTTAATGCCTGAACTTTTAATTGCTCAATCATTAAGCTGTCTTTCCCACTCCTGAAGTTGCTCTTCTGTGTGACTTGCTACTTTGATGGCTTGTCCACCTCTGAAGGAGAGACTGGCTTGGCAAAGCACATTAATAGAAAGCTGCAGCAGCAGGAATTGGGGCTGTTCAGCAGAAAACATCTGTGTTCTTCACTGAACTGTCACAGTATTCCTGATGACCTGGTGTGGCAGAAGGAGATGCTCCCACTCTGAAGCAGTTTAAACCATCCCTGTGGCTGGAGCAGACATTCTCCCTGGCTTGCTTTCCTTTGCTGGCATTCATGCTAGCAAAGTAAAAGGAGATGTGTTTTAAGTCCACTTAAAATTAATCTGTCCACTTCACTGTAAATACCAGAAAAAGAGCCTGTCTCATGTAGGTGTTTAAAGCAACAACCTTGGTGAAAGTCAAACAAATGCATCATGGTTTGGTAGTGCACCATCTTCTATTGTTTCTGGTTGGGGAATGTGCAGGGAATTGTCTGTGTCTGGGGTGATGCAAGAATTAAAACAGTGAGAGGGCGTAGTTGGGAGACCAGGAGGAAGGGAAATGCATTCACAGCTGGGTATGGCCGGGCACTAATTCGACCATGGCGTTGACTGTTCCAGTCTCGTTGCATTGTTAACTTGTGTAATCGTCTCTACAACCCCCACACAAAACAGATGGGAAGATACGATCCCTTTAGGCCAGCGCTTCTCTCTTTTGTTTTCATAGTGCCTGGTACAATGAAGTTCTGGACCGTGGTGTCATTATGTTGTCTACGGGGATGTGCCACGCTGGAACTTCAGCTGGCTTAATCACACGCTACACTGCGATTACAACAGGATCATGTGCAAGGTCCTAAATGGATGACCCAGCAACTTTACAAAATGCTTTTGAGATTAGGGAACATGGGAGAAGATTCTTCTTGTTCATTCCAGGGCACGAAAACATCATGACATTAAATCCTTACAGCGCCAGGCAAGGTGCCAGAGGTGCCTGGAGAACTTCTGTGTCTCTGTTCCCTGAGGAAATATTTTGATGTTAGCCATTTCTAGGTTGTGCTTTGGTACCTTCTGTTGCAGCTGTGAGTGTTGCTGGTGATGTCCCTTGTGTAATGTTTCACTTGAATTGCAGGGGGACACTGAAGTGGCGCGATGGACGCAACCACGTTGGAGATTTCAAAGAGGGCTTGGAGCATGGGTAAGCCTTAAAAAAACAGGGTGTTTTTTTGCTTTCAAAATAAGCTAAGGAATGGTTCCTCCCAGAAGTACAGGGACATTGGTGTCTTGTAGAGGGACTCTGTTCACTCTTACAGCCCAATTCATCTGATCTATTTTGGACCCCTGACTTAGATTGTAACCTGACTGGCTAGGGAGTGTGGTGCAGATGGCCCTTTTAGATGCAAACATCTCTTCAGGTGGATGAATCTGACCCCAGTTCTCTAAATCTAGCTGTATTTATTCATGTGAAACACCTTGACAAAATTATTTTTAGAAATCTTTAAAAACTTCTTAAGAGTTTTAAGGGAAAAGTAACCATCCTATGAGATTCAATCATTATTTTTCTATTATATTTGAAAATAAGACTTTTAAATTTCTCGTTTCTACATGAGTTCCAGAATAGTTAAGGTTTTTAAAGGGAAAAAAAATTTCTCAAGTACTTTGTGTTGGGATTACAAAAACATTTTGTTTGGACCAAAGCAATTATTTTGGTAGTCTAACTCGGCTCCCAAACTGGGGAAGTGGAAGAGACAACAAGAAACCCACACCACTGAAAGTATCTTTCTAAAAGAAGCAATGTGACTTCAGCTCACAAGGAGGAGAGCTCTTCCTTGGAGCAAGTCCATCAATACCTGGAGAGAGTGTCAGGGGTAGAGCTGAGCCCAACCATGCAAATCAGCTTGGGAGTCTGTAAGGTCCTTACTTTTTAAACTTCTTCCACTAGAA
Organism: Scolopax mira; assembly: GCA_004320125.1. Lineage (NCBI taxonomy): Eukaryota > Metazoa > Chordata > Aves > Charadriiformes > Scolopacidae > Scolopax > Scolopax mira. The sequence goes on from BJBW01006571.1 coordinate 45,288, forward strand.
CTGAGTTACTTTTTGACATGCTGACCTCTGCCATATGCATCTTGTAGGTTTGGAATATGCCTTGTCCCACGCCGATCTGAAGACCGGTATGACTGCTATAAGTGCCACTGGTATGAGGGCAAGATGAGAGGCTATGGAATCTGTGAGTAAGTAAAACCCAAAGATGGACTCAGGGTGCGGAGGGGGAAGGAACTCCACATATTTAATGTTCCCACCTCACTGTGAAAGGCTCAGTTATGGTGTAAAACCCAGGGTATTTCAGGTGCCAGAAGGTTTTGCTTTGGACACGGGCAGTATGGATTCTTCACAAGACCTGAGTCTCCTGAGCATTAGAATAGTAAGAGCTTCTTTGTAAGCTGTGACTGTTGTAATTACCTGACGTAGCAGGGTTGGAAGGACCAACTTTGATGAGTAAAAAAGAAAAAAATCACACTCCATACGTGCCCTAGTGGTGAGGATGTAGTGCTACCTGTCTCTCTCCCTGCAGGTATGGAAATGATATGGTCTACAAAGGTTACTTCAAGGACAACGTGCGTCAAGGCTTTGGGATACTGGAGAACTTCGCAGCTGACCATCCGTTTAAATACACAGGACAGTGGGAAAGTGACAAGAAGAATGGATATGGAGTCTGGGAAGACAAAGATAGGTAAAGGTGGTATAGATCAGAGCTGGCTTGAGGTGGCTGAGAGTTTTGACCCTCTGTTGGCAGGGGTAAAGCCTTGTCTTTTGATGGGGTGATTTGGAGATAAAGGAGTGTGTGTGTCCAACTTCTGCTATAAGGCTTGAACTTCTGGGGAAGTACTATGTGAATTTGTGCATGAATTTAACACTTGTGCCGCACGGAGCATTATATCAGGTAAAACTAGCCTCAGTAAATAATACATTGAACTGACAAAGATCTAGTAAAATACGAAAAAAACCCTAATTTGTTTTTATCTCTTTCCAGAGGTGAGAGATACATAGGGACATGGCTTGATGATCGCAAACATGGACAAGGCATTGTAGTAACCCAGTCGGGTGTCTGCTATCAAAGGACGTTTAATGCTGATAAAATGGTGGTGAGTAGCCATTTTCAGTGGATTCTCTAGATCGACAGGACATGGAATTTTCCATCAGGGGAAAAAACAAGATTTCACTCTATAATCTTTGAGGGGAAAATAGAAACCAAGAAAAAGCATGCACTTTCATATTTTACCATGATAATGGTCTTGAAGAACAAGACCTAGCTTAAGTCTTGTTTCTTAACATCTTTCTGAGGTGCAGGTAGGAACGAGATGTGAGACTGCCACTTTTCCTTGCTAAGGTCTTATAGGTCTGTCTGTTTGATTAATGATCTGGTCACAATTATAGATCAGAACTCGTATGTAAAGTGTTGTACAGTTATATAACATACTGAATCTATCTTAGCTATCATTAGGCCCTTACCTTTCCAATGTGGGCTTACCTATGGCAAGTTGGCTGTCCAGTTCATTGAAAGTTTAGATGTTGATGTGGAAAAGCAAAAGGGACTGGCATCACTAGAACTGGCTTGGAAAGAAAAGCGTTTCTTCTCATTAAAAATACGTGCTTAAAAAAACAAACAACCCCTTCCCCACTCACCAAATTAGGACAAAATGTTTAGCATGGAAACTTCGTCGGAAGGGCTTTCCATAAAAACTCCATCTGCAGGGAACCAAAATAAATCTGTCTTTTGGTCTGCCAGCTGCCAAAGGCTCCTTTAACTTCACAAGGCTTCCGGGTGGGGAGCAGTCGCTCCAGCTTTCCTAGTGGAAAATTGGTAGGGCCAAGAAGCTTCCCTTGGAAACCTTTTATTTTTGCCAGAAAGGGCGCTTTCCACCAAGAAAACCATTCCAGCGGAAAATGTGTTACAGCTCTAAAAACGACCACATTTTCTGTCTGGTATGGGTACGTATAAACCTTCAGGCCCAAACCATGGGCTAAGCCCCACCAAGAAGAATCTTCCCTCCTGGGTATAAATTATCCTCTGTGTGTTTTGCATCTTGGTGCTCCTTCCCTGAAATATGTGCTTCTGTAAGCAGCCGTGGGAGTTGGGAGGACATGGAATGAGCTATTTTATGAATGTTTAGGAGCAGCTCATTAAAGCCTCATTGAATACACAGCAAGGCTCAAATCTAATTCTACGTAGCATCTCCCTTCCTTTTTTCTCTTAGTTGTCTTGCAGAGAATGATAGAGTTGATTACAAACACCTAAAGGTTGTAGGATTGGGAGGACCATGATTTTCACCCGTATGGAAATTCTTTGTGATGGTTCTTAAACCAGGAGCCTGTCTTTTGTCCCTTGTTCTAGGGAAATGGATACAGTAGAAGTGTTGTTTGAAGTTTCCTGACTACTCAGTACTTCTCTGTGCAGTGATGCCTAATGGGTTATCTCTGGAACACAACCTTCCTTTTCTCTTGAGCATTGCAATGCTATGTTGGGCTTTCAAAAAGGTTCTTAGTTGGCAGCCCATAAATGTTCTAAGCCAGTGTCTGTTTCTAGATGAACTCAAGTAGGTAGGAAGTTAATGTCATGAATTCACTACTTCTGCTTTCAAATGCAGGGCTCTGGGATTCTGCTCTTGGAAGATGACTCTGTCTATGAAGGGAACTTCACAGAAGATCTAACCTTTGTTGGAAAGGTGAGCACTTCCTCCATCTCAGCCTTTCTTCACGGTTGCTTGCTTTCCAGCAGGGCAGATAGATTCATCTTCAAAATTCATACTGTGCTGCTCCACTTCTCCCAGTTCCCTAGAAAATAACATTTTCCCGTTTTGGTTTTGTTGGGTTTTTTTTCCTTCTATTGTTAGTCTCATTCACAGAAGGAAGGTTGCAGCTGAGAGATTTCAAGTAGTTGGGGCTTTGTTGAATTGTTTTGGTTTCTACTGTTTTGTTTACAATGAGGAGTTTTGGGGTTTTTTTTATTGTCTGTGGGACATTTTTGGCTGTGTTTCATAGCTCCAGCTGGGCTGCTCTTGTGTTCTTAGAACAAATATTTTAGCCTTTGTGTGGCTGGGAGCACAGGAAACGATGTATAAACCAAACGGAGTTGCAGTACCATCACTATGCTAATGTAACCGAAGTATTAACAGAGCTAAGGGATTTTGGAAGCTTGATTTTGCAATCTGGACACTGCACTGACAAGTTCACCACGTTGTGGTTGATCTTTAACTGAAATATCTGGTCAAAGTGTTCATCAAGTGCCCCGTTGCAGGGAAAACTAGTCTTCCTGCTTGTTACAGAAGCCTATGATGAGTCTGACAGGAAGCGTGTGGTTATATCAGAGTGTGTGGATGTCAAAATATTTGGTAATGATTGCAAATGAGCCCTGTCACTTACTGACTTGTCATGGGAGGAAGAGTTTGTCATCATCTTCTTCAGCCAGAAGACCTGGGGTGGATTTGCAGAGGCTGATTATAGTGCTTAGATACTGCTTCTGCCAGAATTAATGTTTAGAGTTAGTGGTGAGTCTAGAAAAATCTGTTCTTTATCTAAAGATGGAGCACCTCCTGCTATTAGCCATGAGGACTTCAGGCTCATATGCAGAGCCAGACAAGTTACAATATTGTTTGGCTTTGGATTTGATTTAATTAAAATTTCTAAGCTTGAGTCGAGCTACTGCATGTCTTCTGTATTTGCCTCAGAGAATTTAAGGTTTTTCTTGGTAGCAGTAAACATTTTGAATGCGTTTATGGTGAATATCATATGATTCCTCCTACCTGTGAGGCCAAATTTGCTCGCAGTTTTAACAAGCGGAGGAAAAACAGAGGAGAAATTGAAATTTTGTGTGTTCACTCAAGGTTAGAAATAACTATTGTCAAATTTATGCCAGACGATTTTATGACTCCAAGAAGATATTGGGTATTTGTCAAGAGTAATGTAAATATTTTACTCTGCGATTCTTTCCCCTCCAGAATCCTACATGTGTCACTCAATAGCAAGGAGATATTTTCTCCAGTGGCTGTCACCTTAATGACACTATTGCTTTGGATGTTGAAAATGTGCACTTCTCTGCTGGAAGTCGTTCTTAGTCGCTGTTTCAGGAGCTGGCTCTGTTGAAAAGAGAATCTGACATCTCGGTCCAGCTTGTTTCCTCTCGCTAATGAGATCTTGGCAGAATAACCCTTTATTTCTCTGTTGCAGGGAAAGCTGTCCTTTGCCAATGGCTTCATTTTGGAGGGAACGTTTACTAACAAATCAGGCCAAGGCCTTCAGACGCACGGCATCCTGAACACGTCGAACGAGCAGCTGGATGACAGGATAACTAAAGCGTGAGCAACAAGAGTTGACTTCATGGGTCACATCTTGTGTTTTGACTCTACCTAGAGGAGTATGAACCGATCCCTGCAGGGATCAAGATGGTCCTTAGTCAAAGAGTTGGTCTAAAAGCTGGTTTGTACATAAGGAGGGAAGGAGAGGAGGAGAGCACAGTTTGTCCTTTAATCTTTATGCCCCGTAGGATGAAGAAAAATAATATTCTGGTCCCATCTTGCCTCATCCAGCCAGAGATACTCCCATCCTCACACCAGAGAGCCTTAAAATTTTTGGTGATTTGTGCATGTGTGTGCACGCTTATGTGCATTTCTTTGTGTACACACAGACAGGTCTGAAGCTGTACAGGCAAAGGAGGGCTGCCAAAATGCATCATTTACTCCTTTCCTGTCCCTCTGTGCTACTACATGAATATCACCAGCCGATATTGTAGTGATAGGAAAGCTACCAAAAATCAAGAACTGAAGCACAGCTCTGAAGAGCTTGAATTGGGTAGTGCTCTCTCTGGAGGAAGGCTGTGGAGCCAGGATCAGAGCTTCATGGGGCTCTGAACAGTTCTGCCAGGCTGTGGAGGGCCTGGGTTCAGCCAGTTTAACCCAAATGAGGGAGTCCCAGTGGGAAAGAGCTATCTGTCCCCTGAGGGGAATTTCTCCCACAAAACACAGTTTAACTTCCTCTTCCTTCATCCTCAAAACATTTGCAGTCCATTAGAATATCAATGTTGCAGAAACAGCTCCTGTTTCCTGTGCTTTTCAGACAAAAATAACTGTTAGTGGTGATTGCTCAGCTGTCCTCTTGCCATCAGTGTTTTCTGCAGGCTTTCCGTTAAAATAAATAGCAATATTTAGAAACATCCATAAGCGGAATAGAAAGTCTGTGATCAGTTCCGCAGCAAACATTCAAATTATTGATGTTCCATGCACCAAGAATTTTTCTTCACCCAAAGTACCTCATTGTCAAGGCAATAGACTTGAGTTGCTTTTTATTGAATTACCAGAAAGCTCTGTCATCTTTCCCTGCTCCCATAGTTCTTGTGTTAATATCTGATTCTGTAGAACCTTTCATACTTGAAGGTGAAGTCTGAAATAATTGAGGAGGGGTGCAGAAAAGCCTAATATTTATGCCATGTTTATGTTTTGTAGTCAGCTGGGCCTCGAGGAGTTCCCAGTGGAGAAGAGATGGAAGGGAATCTATGATCAGTTCCTGGAGTTCATCCATTCTGGATGCAAAGAAGAAACGGAGGAGTCTTTCATGGGGTTCCATATTCAAACGAGCAAGGAACTGCGGAAATCCCAGGAATACCTCTTCTGCCAAAGGTATAAATATTTTATGCCCTTTTTTTAACAGAGTTAAAATAAATACCTCAATGTGTAGAGAGGAGAGTGGTTTACATTAGGGTCTGCCATGAATTTAAAGTTCTGAACCCTGTTGTTATCTAGCTCTTCCTGCTCTTGAGACAGGAGGATGAATTTTAAGCCTGAATTTAAGATTGTGCTGTTGAGATTGACTTTTGTAAGTGAAAATTTTGATGGGATTAATTTGATTAAATATAAGCACCTGCACATGACTCAGTCATCACTGGATCCTCTTGTATTTGAGGGAAACCATCATCAGCTGATGCAGAGCAAACTCATCTCTCTTTAAGAAATATTTAAAATAATTTAGATGAGCATGGGCAGGATGAAACCCAGGCTGGTTGTAAGGGGAGCTGAAGGCAATGAATTATTTAACTATTCACAGGAATTTTAAGACAATGGGGTAGTTCCATTGAAAATGACAGAAAAAAAAATTTGTTCTAATAGTCTTATTTCCCCCTTGGTATCTACCTGCAACTCCACTTGGGATTTATGCCAATGTTTCACTGTCCTCACCTTTCATCTTTTTAGGGGGATTGAAGATGTATCCTGGAAAATAGAAGACATTCTTGAAGAGCTTGTCCAGCACCAGGGGCTGGAGTCACTACAGAATTATTTAGAGAAGGTAAAATTTAAAACCAGAATGATTCACATCTGTCCACCAGAAACAGACGCAGGTTATAGGAACTTCCTGTACCTTTCTGTTAGCACATATAACATTGCCAGTGACTCCAAGAGTCTTCTCTAAATTCTGTGTGAATACCTATACTTGTGAAGAAGAGGATTATCTTTCACACTTTTTGGACACTCGATTTGTGTACAGCTATACAGGCCAGAGAGCGATGATAAAGCTTCGCTCTTGGATCTCAAACTGTGTCAGGGAATAATCAGCTGCTGGAAGTGATTAATAAACTTCTGTGCACTCTTGACAACTCAGCCAACCTCTCCCTGAAGCACCCTTTGTGTGCTCTCTTCAATATCACAGCAAATCTCATCAGAACAGCAATTCCAGTAAGCATATTTCTCCCTGACAATGGGAGGAGAATGGGCTTGTGGCAGCAAAACGAGACCAAAATTATAGTTGATTACCTCTAGGCTTGTTCTCCTTTGCTGACAAGAGAAGGTTGGGTGGCCTTTCAGTGTTATCCTCTACCAATGCCAAGGGCTGACTTGTAAAATTTCATTTTCCTCTGACATGCAGGCATTGAAGTCTTCCCTGCACCCTCTGGGAAAGCTGCTGAAGGCCTTGACAATAGCTTTTCAGGCAACGTATTCTGGGATTGGGGCCAACAGACACTTGCTGACAATGGCACAAGAGGAAGTCAAGTACTATGCAAAGAAAATATGGGAGTTTTACCAGTAAGTCAAGCATGCTGAGTCTTTCCAATGAGTATGACCATAGAGGGCTTTTGGAATAGACTACCAGGATCATTTGTTCAGGTGACAGGGCTGTTTTATTTTAGGAGCATTGCTTCAGAATGGTGCTAGATAAAGAGTTATTTGCCATAACTGAGGTCACATGGACCTAGAAAACTTCTATTATGCCCATTGCTCAGTACATGACCCAGGAGCTTTAATATGACTAAGTCTTACTGAGTTATGGCAGCTCAATTTGCTGTTGCCCATAGTAAGACTTTATTTAGATAGCCACAAGTATAAGCAAAAAACCTCACTAAGGAGCAATGACAGCAAAGAGAGCACACAAGAGCAGTGTTCAATACCTACATTTGAATGAAAAATAGCTTAAGCTTAACATGCCTCAACAGGAGCTAAGAACATGCAGTGTAAGCGCATTGTTGATGCTCAGCTGATGTGGGTAGTGACTCTAAAATGAGGTTGTTCCATTGTGTGGTTGTGCCCATGGGTGATTAAGGACTGGATCAGAGGCATGATTGGGGTCCTGTTGCTGTTAGAGTATCTTTTAGGAGAAAGATACAAGAAGGCAGCGAGAAGCAGAGGTGGAGAACCCTGCCTCTAGCTGCACTTAGGGTGGTATTGCCTTAAAAATAAAAGGTTGGGTAAAAGCTTTGTTGTTATCAGTGTAGTCTTGTGTGAGGAAGGCTGCCAGCTCTGTGGTGAGAGGTTGACTGCCCCAGAGCAGTCTGGGAACTGATGGGAACAAGTTAGATTTGATTCAGTTCATCTGAGCTGTGTTCATGAACAGAACAACAGGGCTATCAGCCTGAGCATCGGTTCATTTGAAGGTGCTTCTGAGCTTGGAGATCTTGCTTCATATATCAAAACCTTTCAGATGCAGCATGGGGAGGAAGACTCACCTTGCTCTGCTGTGCACCGGCTGGGTTTCCCAGGCTTATAAAAAAAAAAAAGCCTAAAAAAAAGCAACCTCTCCCAAATCTATGCTTTAATATTATGCATTTTTGGCATGGAAATATCAAGACAAACCCAAGTTATTTTTCAGAGTATGAACATCCTCTGAGGTTCATAGATGGTATCAAATATTGGTTGGGATGACAGGTCATAGAATCATAGAACAGTTTGCAGTGGAAAGGACTTTTACAGGCCATCTAGTCCAACCCTCCTGCCATGAGTAGGGACATCTTCAACTACACTACTACAGACCCCTGTCCAACCTGGCCTTGAACCCCTCCAGGGATGAGGCATCTACCACCTTTCTGGGCAACCTGGGCTGGGGTTTCACCACGCTTATTGTAAAAAATTTCTTCCTTGTACCTAGTCTGAATTTCCCCTCTTTCAGTTTAAAATGATCACACCTTGTCCTATCACAATAGGCCCTGCTAAAAAGTTGTCCCCACCTTTCCTGTAGACCCCCTTTAAGTACTGGAAGGATGCAGTAAAGTCCCCCCAGAGCCTTCTCTTCTCCAGGCTGAAACCAGGTCCTGAAACCTCATGTCCCTTGAGTGGGAATACAAGGAGATGGTGCTCAATGCAGACCATAGTTAGGATCTCCAGAGTGACCACCCTGCTCTTCAGAAGCTATGGAGAATTTTGAAACACTGATTCATTCCTGGCAGCTTCTGCTGCTAGTGGAGAAAGCCTTCAAATAGTGAAATTTGAATATTGAAACACTACAAGGATTAAGAGAGCTTTCCACTTGATGCTGGGACAGCTGAGCTCTTCACTTGTGGAAAACAAAAAAAAGAAGAGGGAGGGAACTAAACCTTGTTTCTGCTCCTCTTCTAGGGGTTTGCTCCACTTGGCACTGGAACAGAAAGGCCAACTACCTGCAAAGTGTGTGGATGGAGATACAAGGTATGTGTCACCACTGGTTGTTTAATTTTAAGGTGACTGGACGTTTGGGGTGTCTCTTAAAATGCATTGAGTGCTGAGCTGATTATATTTGTCCATTTGAGTTAGGTTTAGTGCCCACACTTCTCTCTGGGTGCAAAGATTTCAGTAGTTCTGCTTAAAACATGAAAGGAACGTCTTCTAATCATAGAATCATCTGGGGTTGGAAGGGACCTCTGGAGATCATCTAGTCCAACCCCCCCCACTGGAGTGAGTCTACCTAGAGAACATCACACTGGAACTTGTCCAGGTGGGGTTTGAATGCCTCAAGAGAAGGAGACTCCACCACCTCTCTGGGCAGCCTCTTCCAGGGCTCTACCACTTTAACAGTAAAGAAGTTTCTCCTTGTGTTTAGGTGGAACTTCTTATACTAGAATTTGTGCCCATTTCCTCTTGTCTTGCTGTAATCTACAGCCACCCTCACATGGGCTGAATAAAGCCAAGAGGTTGGTGGGATAGAAAACATCTGGAAAATGCCTTTAACTGAATTTATTTGGTCTTTAGTCCTTAAAAGATAACAAGTGCTCTACTGAAAGAGCTCAGAAAGAACAGATGGAGATAGGTCTCT
>BJBW01006572.1:0-13429 GCA_004320125.1 Scolopax mira
TGTAGCGCTGCCTGGGGTTGGTGTGACCCAAGTGCAGGACCCGGCACTTGGCCTTGTTGAACCTCATCCTGTTACTTTCTGTAACATCCTGTTACAGCCCATTGATCCAGCCTGTCCAGATCCCTCTGCAAGGCCTCTCTACTATGTAATATTAATTCTAATTTTTCTAATATTCTAATGTATACTAAAAAATATTTAGGCTATATATTACAAGAAAGGCCTGTTTTGCAAGACGGCTATTGAAAACCTTGAACTTGGCTGCATCAGGGAATGCTGCTGGGAATTTTACTTCACTGGAGTTTTTTAAGAACAATTTTGACATCCCTCAGAAAAAGTCTCAAGGTATTTATTCCACTGAAATATGCCAAAACTTGAATGAGAATCTCCACTGAAATTCCTTCCAGTTTTAACTTCCCGTGTTTCTATTGAAGAATGTCCACTGACCTTCCTGACAGACGTCTTCCCCAAATGTCATATCCTGTGCTCTTCACACAGGACCTAAAATGTAGTAGGGATAATTTGTTCCAGTTTTTGAGAGCAGAGATGGAGGCCTTATACTAAGAATTAGTTTTCTCAAGGTATATTTCACATGTAAAATGAATACAGGCAGATTTGTAACCATGCAGATCTACTGGCCAAACATTCAAGCTTGCCTTCTCATCTGCTGCTCTCATCTGAGAAGGAAAACTAATTTTATATCAACTGTGTGCGTTGTGTTCCCAGGTGTAAAATAATGGGGAAGAATTCTTTCACTGTTCCCAGACACAAATATGACTCAGTTCCCACAAATTCCTTTGAGACTTCTTTCTACAGAGTGACTTTGTATTGTTCAAAGTTGGAGGCTTTGGCTCTTGGGGGTTTCTCAGGGTATAGGTTTTAGTCAAAGCATGGCAACTTGCTAGTATTCCTAGGAAAATAAATGTGTGATTGCCAAAATATATGACACGCATTCATTATATGTTTGCAGCAGATGTCAGTACATCTGCCAGTGGTAACAGTGTCACTATCACTGCAGAGGAAAAGCCTTATGAGCTAAACAAAACAAAGATTAATTCTGTGGGTTTGATGGGAAATAGGCTAGGAGTTGAGACCAGAAAGTTCCTAAGGTAAACTGGACTAAACTGTCATCATTGTGTAGTTTTGCAACTGTGCTTGCTTGCACACTATTTCTGTTTTAATAGCTTACAGCATTGGTTTTGCATAAGATACCAAGCAAAATGACTGACCTAACCCTGTCTGAAATTCCAGTAGTTAGGAAACCCAGTTGTTTTCACAACCTCTTTTAGTCTGCACTGGGTCACTGACATGGGTCATGTAGGCAATCTCATTTCTTGTGTGCCAAGAAAATAACATGTTTATGAAACCGCTGCCAGCCCTCACCCCAACCACATTTGAGTGGGATTTGTTTCTGTGGAGTTCTGAATGTTTGGTTTTACCATTTCAGGAGTTACTCCAAAAGTTACTGAAAACTCATGTTTGATGGCATTTTTCCCCTATTACTGAGTGGGGGAATTCTAAAGTTTCATTTTGCAATGCAATAGCCTCTAAACTTTTCAAGCTGAGACTAAGTCCCTTCCAAAGAATTTCCAAGCCTTTTAGAGAACTTTAGACCTTTAGGATCCAACTTGAAATCTCTTGTGACTTCTAAATCCTAATTCTTCATGGCCTCAGGAATACCCAGATAAGGAAACTGGGAAGAAATAAAACTTAGAAATCTGTTTGGGCAGCTGAGCTCCACAAGAAGTTTAATGAATCGAATGCCTCTCAAAAATGTTTCTTTTAATTAATTTTCATTTCCTTTTAGAAAATCTTCAATAATGTTATCAAATCTCTTTTCCTAACTTCAAAATCTGTAAATAAAATTTCCCTAATGAACAGACAGTCACAAACTATTTTAGAGACTGAATATTTAATGAGAATTTTGAAATCAGTCATCCTAATTTGCATTTTAACACCAAATTGTCCATTTTGGAAGATCTAATTGTGTGCTACAATTTCTGTATTGAAAGTAATATTATAATAAAGGTTGTTAATTTTTCAAGGATTTAAATGCTATGAGTTAAAAGATTTTAGTGCTGAAAATTGTTTCTTTCCTGTAGGTTAAATAGTTAAAAAGGGCTCAAATGCAATAAAATTAGTAAACTTCCATTGGCCTCAGTATTTATGAGGGTTTGTCTCAGCTGTGCATTTTATGTAATCACTATATATGGCCAATTGCATATGTCAAAATTAGACATCAACAGAGCACATAAGTAGAAGTTATAAAAATTTCCTTTTTTTCCATGTCATAAAGCCTGATTTTTGTGGATTCTTTTAATTAAATGGGAAGCTTAATCTAGCTAGTAGTAGGAAGCTGTGTCATTATCATGTAAACTCATCTCCTCATCCTTTTTTCTCCTGTTTCCCTCAAGGAGCACTGATAGATAATTTTGCATATATATCAGTGTTCTGATTATTTCTGGGAGAATAAATGAAAAATTTCATGTCTTTTTCTGGATGCTATTGCAAGCACACAGGCTCTGTAAAGTTTTCAAAATCCTCTAGGATAAAATAATTGATTGGAAAAGCAAAACAGGAAAAGATGTTAAACCATGTATTGATACGTATAACAAACTGGATCGCCAGTCAAAATTTCTGTATAGATGTTGACAGTGTAAAACTTTGATAGTACTCTTCATGATACACACCAGATTTTTTACAAAACATGCCCTGACCCAATAATGTATATTGAAAGACATAGAAATGGCACAACTGGAAAAGATACGGTTTCTTTTCAACTTAAGAAGTACACAACTACAAAGTTAGGTCTTGAAAGCTCTAATGCAAGAACAGTGAGATCAAGGAAAATTAGATGCTATGATGACTTTTCAATTGTATTGGATGGATTTACGTAGCAGTAATGTGTACTCTGGTAGGGAAATGGTGCCCTCTGCAGGGCTGCCTTGATTACTTCATCCCACACTCTTCAGTATGAGGTGCCTTTATGAGCGATGTTCTCTATTTAAAGTGTAATGGTCGAGCACAGAGGGAATCTTCTTTCTGCCTTTTGTGCAGGGATAGTCACTGTGTCTTTGGGACCTGCTAGGATTTTCTCAATGTACTTGTTCAGAATTGTTCACTAGTTCCTCAGAATAAGCCATTATCTATAGTTATTTCGAGATTTATGACAAGGAGTAAAAATTGAAAATACGGGCTGTTTTGGTTGAAAACTGAAACTAAGCCATTTGGTTCGATTGAATGGAATTCCCGTTGACATGATCATTTTCTTTTTACATCTTTTGGGTGTATTCAGAGGTTTACAACCAGATGTTCTTCAGTACCTCTCTAGTAGAAGATGCAAGCAATCTCATTTTGAAGTTATGCTGTGCAGTAAGTAAAGCAAACTAACTTCTTAGTTATTATTACTTACTAGTTCTACTTCTTTATCACAGGGGCTGCTTTTCCGCCGCTGAAGCTGGGACATTCAGTCTGTGCCATGAAAGCAGATGAAGGTCCGTGCAAGGCGATCCACGTGCGCTATTACTTCAATATTCAAAGCCGTGAGTGTGAAATGTTTGAATATGGTGGGTGCCATGGCAATGAGAACAACTTTATAACACTGGAAGAATGTCAGAAGAAGTGTGCAGTAACAGGTCAGTACCCATTCACTGAACATGCTACCAGCTCCTCATTTGCATCTGTTAATTCTCACCCACAAGCTGTATGAATTTTGGAAGTAGAGGTCATCTTCAGTTCCTATTAATAGTGTAATGTGATGCCTGTAATTATGTTCCCGAGTATTATACTATGTTGTTGTTATCTTAATTATTTTACATTGTGCAAGCAAATGTTCAGGATTTGGAAAGTGTGACTTTTTTTGGTGGACTTGCACCAATGCAAGAAAGCTTATTTTCTAGCTCAAGCCCTGTTTTGAATGAGTTCTTAAAGTGAAGCTGATTTTGAGTCTGGGCTGAGTTGGTGGACAGCAGAGATGCCCTTTATTACTTTCAGAGTATCTAACCCAATTTTTGATCTCAGGTTTCTCCTCCACTGAGAAGCTGATACAAGCTTTCCAAGAGTTTGGACACCTGCTATGATTCAAAATAATTAGAACTACAGTAGTAAATAATTATCTTTAACAATTGCAGTTATCACAGTTTGTCATAAAAGACCCATTTTCTTAAAACCTCATGAAGTAATTGTTAGAAAGAGGGAGATCCAAAATATGATACACAGCAAAATATACAGAAAGTGTCTTGTGAAATCTGTTTTTGCTATTAAAAATGATCCTCATCATTAACTAAGGTTTTCAGCCTTGTGAAAGTAACCAACTCCTGTTCCTCACAGGAGTGTATGAAAATTAGAAGATTCTTAAAATTGGGAACTAATGCCAGTAGAGTTAGAAATTTGATGAGTACATCTTTTTAGAGGTCATATTTTTTATGGATCTTGCTTTCATGGGAATTAGACAGAACCTGTCTGGCTACGTAAAGAGGGAGTGATAAGGAGGGAGGTAAGGACAGTGGTAACGGGACAGGGATGGATGGATGACAAATTAGAAATAAAATTCCAGAATAAAGAGCTTCTCAAAGGTGCACGAAAACTCAGGGACTATACCAGCTATGTGTGCTTTTTTCCCCAAGTAAATTCATATATTGGATGGTCATTTATTTAGACACTGAAGTAAGATAGGATTCATACCCAGTAGAAGGTACTTTTCAGTCACGTGTGCCTTTCCCAGTAACAAAATATGTTGTTGTTACTGAGTTCAGGATAGCGATGCTGGGCAATCCTGCAGTCAAGAACACTTTATAGGTTATTCTGAGTATAGACAACACAATTGGATGAAAATTGTTAATCTCTCCTGCCTATTGGAGTTGTATCTGGGCACCCTACTGTTATGCAGATCTTGGTAGGTGTCACTTTGTTTGCCCTGTTTTCATAATTTATTCTAACCCCTGGCATTTCCATAAAACTGCTACTATGCCAATGTGCATAAAACATGTGCTATAGGCACTGAGTTGATTTGCAGAATATAAATTTGTACCTTCTAGAATTAGTATAGATCTCTTTAAAGCACAGCAAAATTATATATGTTACCAAAAACGCTTCCAGAAATTTCAGATGAGGAAATTGATGTCAGAGGCTCCTTTTTGGGTTTTCTTACCCAAACAAAATATATATAAATATATATATATTTATATATATAAAATATATAAGATAAGCTTATTTATAGTATCATACTTTATCTATAATTGTAAACATCTCTGTTAGCCATCTCCCATCCCTTTCAGAATTCACATCTGATGTGCATGTTACCCTAAGTAATATCTTAATATTTGTTAGTTATAATGCTTCTAATCCTCAGAATCTGCAAGCATTAACTGATCATACTAATAGCCAGGTATTGCAAATAAGCAATTATTATCTTCCCGTTTACTGATAGAAAAAGAAAGGTGGTAACAGAAAAGTAATGAAGTCCATAGACTGTGTTATCATCAGAGCACGAAGTACACCTCAGGGCATCTGGCATTTACTTGACTTGTAGGTATAATCTCTTCTCTTCTGTCTGTATGAACTATATAGTCTTGATACTGTAGTATATAGTCTTAATACCAATTTACACTTCCATTTCAAGTAGTTACAGGTGTTTAAAATGAAAGGACAAATTACTAATAAGATTTGCAAAGTTCTCCATTTCCTACTTTCCTCCGTATAGGTAGCTGATGTTTCCTTGCAGATGTGTTTATGTAATAGAACAATTTGTTTGGATACAAACAACATGTCACTATCCAGCATAGGCTTTGTGAATTTCTCAAGTCTGTAATTCAGTTCTTTGACTCAGACTTTTGTTCCTCTGTAACCAGTTCAGACATAGCAAAGGAAAGAATAAGTGAGTATATATGTTTCTTATATATTTCTAGTATGAGAGTTTCCAATTATCTTTATGATTTACAGAGTAAAGCAGGGCTCCTTTCTTAGCTACACAAAGTGAGCCAGAATATCGTGTCTGAGTGGAACAAGGCCTCAATGGGACTGTATGTATGAATAATAACAAAATTAAATCTAATGTGTTCTACATGAACACAAAGTTTCACTGGTGAGAAAGTATCAGAACAGCTAACACAGGAAATCCCACCCTTCCTAACAGGTATCCCTGGTCTTGATCCCTTTGATCTTTACTATGAGGAGACTGCATGCATTTTATTTACTCACTAAATACTATGCCAGGGCATTATTTACTATTCACACCTGTTTTCCAATCTTCTGGTGCCACCATGTGTTTCTGTTACTTTACCTGGATAATTCACCCAAAAGAAAAGGAAAAAAGACATGAACCTTAAATTTTAGGTTGAAAGATTTCAGTTATTCTCATCATTTATGTTTTGCTTTCAAACAATTGCATGCTTATAAAACTATCAGGATAGAAAAATCACCACGAAACTTCACTAACAACCTGTCAAAATGAAAATGATCAGATCACTTCATTCTTTAAGTGAACAATAATTCAGTGCATTTTACTCTAAGGATTAATTTGAAACTTATCTTTTGATGGCTTCTGGCAAGATCCACTAATGAGCCTCAGAGACTGGATTTGGTCCAGGGAAGAAATGGCAAGAATCAGTCACAGTCTCACTCTGTCTTTAGAAACTAATGATATTAAAATGTAGGGTAAATGTAGTGTTAATGATGTTAAAATAAGGTATATCTTGAAACTACATTCCATTGAGGAAAAATCACATCGAAATCCTAATTCCTTATTTACTAAATAACATAATCTCGTATTTCAAGTCAAAAAAAGAGGTGACATTCAGAAAAGCATCTTCCTGAATATAAACATCTTGGCCTAAATGCAGGCACACGTCAAGTCAATGAGGCTCTGAAACTTGGATCTGAAACGGGTCTTAAGCCAACTCTTACTGAACTGGCTGAGAAGAGAAAGAACCCTTCCATCAGTGATTCCATTTCTTTTTATGTTGAAGTCTCAGATACTATAGAAGTGCAAATTACTGTTTTGGTGCTCATGTACCTGTATTTGTTTCTTTGACATCTTTCAGATGTCAATTAGGATAAAAGCTGTTTACAATATTGTTCTTTCTCCAGACTATACTATCCGTATCTTGGCTTCTTCATATCTGAATAAAAAACATAGATACAAAAGTAAGATAGAAGTAATATCTTTTTAGATCTTCATAGTAAACTACTGGATAGGAGAGATAAATCTAAGAGATACTCAGGCAATTATCACTGTGAAGAATGTGAAGGCCATGGTTGTTAAAAATAAGCTAAAGGGAAGTTATGTGATATATATATACACAAATTCAAACAAAATAATGTAAATAGCCAAAGTGTCTGATTTTCCAGTATTAAGCACAAATACAACAAGTAATGAGCCAACGTGAGTAAATTGCCAGAATCCTTAAATCAGAGCAACTTCTTAAAATTTTTGAAGGAATAAGCCATCAAAGACAGAAATGAGTCATTCCTAATACTGACTCAAGTAAGAGAGTTCGGAGTGGCAAGAGAGATCGGAGTGCCTAGCTACAGGCTGGCCACTCCAAGACTCTGTAAGACAGTGCTCAGATTCAAGATGCCTAGTTCTGACTCAAGTGTCCTAGAAATCAGCTATATTTTGGGGGTTTTGTGCCCAATACTCACCACTTCAGGGAAGAAAAAACTACTTTTAAGAGGAGTTTGCCCATATGCTCCATTGTTTCCTGGATATGAGTAGAATCACAAATGCTATCACTAGCAACAAGTCCCTCATTTTCAAGGCAGTGAATATAAGTCTTAGGTTACTTAAGCTTCTAATGTGGGAAGATACCTACTGATAAAAGGCTCTGCACATGACAGCAATTCTGGTGTCTATTATTTACACAGCAGATCTACTCAGAAATACAGTTTATTTACAAAGAAGAAATTAACGCAGCTGTGGATTTGATTTCTTGACTGAAACCAGAAGCAAAAAGACACTCTTGACAAGGTAGTAAGATTAAAATATTCTAGGCCTGTATAAACTTAAAAGAAATTCTTCCTGTTCTGTGCCAAAGAGCAGAGATCATATGCCAAAGTATGATTGCTGATTTTGGCGTGAAGGGGATAGCTGAGTGAAATTAGTGAAATGGCCTGATGTGAATGTCCATGGTTTAGGTCACGGAGTTAAATACTGAAAGCACAGCTTCGTATTAGTTGGAAGCACTGGAAAGATGTTCAAACAAATGATATGTCACTAAAGTGCATGTCATTTCTTTAAACAAGATCTTTTTAAGCATGCCAGCTGCATTGTCCTAGAGATGGGAGGAAAATGGATCATGACAGAATTTCTACCTGATAAACTTACTCCAAAAGTGTTACATAGGCCAAGTTTCCAGAAGAAAAAGGAAAAGCTGTGGTAAGGTTATGGCATGCAAGAGCAGTACAGCTAATACCAAAAGCTTATTAGTCATCAGCAGTACTTCTTAAAATAGGAGCTATGGAAGGTGTACCACTATATAAAGGATGGTTAGAAACACTTGCTCTGGAATATGAGTGGAGAATAAACTGCAAAGATTCCTTTCAGTTTTGGACTGTGAAGAGATTTCTACAAACAGTAGTGATGGGGGACTTTATTAAAATTACAATTTACATGTTACAATTTGTCATATCCTTCTGCTACTGAACAGCTGCTTTTGGCATGTACTATAAGGAATTGGTGTCTTCTTAAAGGGGGGCTGTGGTAGCTAAGTAAGATGTCAGAGGCAGGCAAATGTATTGGTTTATTACAGTGTGTTCAACTGCCTGACAGAGCAAAAATGTAAAAAAATTTCATTTCCTTTCCAGCTTTGACCAAAGCATTAGCTGTACCACTTTATCCCTTCTCTCAGATGCAAGAAGTCAGTAGGCAAAGGAGAATTTTAGAGAAACTGGCATTTTATAATGCCATTAAGAAAAGCACAAATACAAAACAAGAATTATGAAGCAATGCAATTAAGATGAATGAAGTGAAATCCAGAAGCTACTATTTCATGTGCCTTGCAAATATCTCTGTAATAGAAAATACATAAGCTGTATTTCAGCACTCGTGATGCCAAAAAATTTTCAGCCTTTTTTACACATTGTCTGAGTCAGTCTCCCCTTGGACTTCTTTTTGCGTTTTATGATTAGGCAGTCTCCTAGAAGGGGAAGAAGGCTTGTTTTCAGTCACTGAAAAGCAATATAGGGTTGAATTCAGATATCTAGCTTCTTGAGGAAATACAATAAAACCCAGGCTTCTCCATTAAAAATGACAATACCAACTTCAGCACTGCTGATCAGGCACTAAAAAGCAGTACAAACAAGATTGTCATCTGTACTACCCTAAGGATGGTTGGAGATACTTGGCTGAATGGGCTTTAATATCATAAACAGCATAATGAACACTTTACATTTACAATAACAGATCAAAGGTAATTAGATAGCATGAGAGAGGTCTTTAGTGCTAACTGGATCAGCTTCAAAGCTATCAGGCAGTATCAGTAGCCCCAGCAGTTGGGTTAAGTAGGTCTGCTTATCGCTTCTCTTTTTGAGGAGTAAGATTACATAATACAGGATTCTCATTCCAGTAACATGAAGAGGAATTTCTCTGTTTAATTCAATATTGGCATAATTTCATTGCAGTGCTTTCCATATCCTCAAGTTTCCAATATAACAGGTCTTCTCGTTCAAAGGAAATGATACTTCAGTCCTCCAGAGCAAGATGTTGTGTTGCTGTTCTGTTAAAAGAAGAAAGAAGAGGAAGACATGCTGTATTCTTCTTCCTTGGTGCTCATGGTTATTGCTAAGCACCCTGGTATCACAGGTGAGACTTAACAAGTCTGCTTTTGCTAAATACTTTTCTTTTCATTTCTATTGCAGAATTGCCTCAGAAGATGAAGTTAGCAAAAATTAAGAAAGGTAATTATGTTTAAACTAAGACTCATACAACGATAAGGAATTAAGCTTCCTTTGATAAATTCTTAATGTATTGTTCCAAGCTATCTCCTAATAAAAATAAGAATGTCAGTCTGGAGTTCTTATTCCTAATCTTCTTCTGTATGCCTCAAAGACTTTGAGGATAGATGTGGTCACTGAAGATTGTAGCTGCAATCTCTTCTCCCCAAAATAAGTACATCATGATACTTTATTTCTTCAATAAAGAGAAAAGAATGACTCTGCAGAGATTCAAGCACTATATAATTAACCATTATGTGAAACTCTTATTTTGTGTTTTGAAAATAACCTAAATGCTTCCTCCACTGTTAGCAAAAATAGGAAAAAAGCCCACTCTGAAACAGAAATTTTCAAGCATTGAATGTGTAGGAACTAATAGAAGTTAGGGCAGATTCCCTAATTACTCATTAAGAAAGAGGGCAAGTTTTCTGCTTCTGAAGGGGCAGACTGTTTACAGAAATCTAAATGCCTGATGGCCAGACTTCTTAAATAGCCACTGTTTAAGCAGTGAGAATCATTTATCTGAAACTATTGAGGTAACCTATATTCTTAACAAGGGTATTTAAGTTTGACAGTTGCAATGGAGCTGGTGAAGGTCTATTCCGCCCCACCATCTCTTTCCACATTAGAGACTTATCTGGATTGGGCCCAGTGCTGGTAGCCAGAGTTCCCCAAATACAGACGAGTAAGTTTCATCACAAGTCAGTTCCTTTTTCTCTGCTAACCTTCCTTCCCTTATCCCTTGCTTCCTTCCACTTGTTTCCTCTTGAAATGGTGTACATTTAATTCCTCATAGAAATACCCATATTTGCACCTATGTTTTGAAATAGATTAATTAAACAATTTATCTTTGCAGAATGGTGTTCTTGAATATTTTCATACTGAGATGATAGTTTTATTTTCCTGTTGTTTGCCATCATTTCCATTATTAATGCATTAACAAAAAAAATTGTGGTTCTATGCTATGGAAGTTACTTAAATTGATTTTCCAGAGATGCTGCAGACATTTGGAACTAATTGCTTTAAGGTCTGACCCTAGTTCCCTGCTTTTAATGACAAACCAGAACTATGATTCTGTATCTTGGTAAATTCATCTCATGGCTATCGTCAATGTCATTATGTATTTACTATTGTTTCAAGTAATGTAGTTTTGAATATCGAGTCTCTGGAGAAAGACATGACATTTAAAAGTATAATACTAGTTTGTATAGTTGGGATTATATTTCCCTTGTGACCTCTTTCTTCAAAAGTGGCTATAAAAGTTGCCTGTGAGATCAATTTATTTGGACATAATTTCCTTTTTCTGCAAGAACTGTTTTAATTTAAGGATTTTCTAAATGAAGAGCAGCTGTTCTTAAGAATTGAGTCATAATCCTGTTGTCTACATACCCTTATTATTATTATCTGTCTTACTTTCTCAGTTAATATCTATCCAATAATCTTTTCTGTTATGTCACAATATTACGCAATGCTTGATGAAAGAATTACTTCTATAGCTCCTATTGTCTGTGAACTCTATTAAGAGTTTTAAGAGTATTTAGTTTAGGAGAATTAAGACAGATTAGGTCTACTCTGGCAGATTCTTGCCCAATACCTATATACATAACTGCCTCCTTTCCATTCACAGCTGAAAGCGTATCATATGCCGTATCCACCCCTTTCGTATTTGTTGGTCTATGTGAACTTAGTTTTGTACATCTGGGAACATCAATAGCTGCTGCATTTGAATAGTAAGAAATGTGATATATCTGAACTTTAGAAAACATATACTTAATGGCAGAGAATGCAATTTGTAGTGAAAAATCAAAATTTTTGATTTTTTTAAGCAGGAGTGCTTAGAATAGTTGATTCTGGTTCTTTATGCGAGAACATTTTAATAGTTTTAATTTTACATTTTGCTGTTCAATATTTTCCATTATTTTCTTTTAAGAATATTGAGAAAAAATTGAATATGGTGAGAAATTGACATCTGGGGATTATTGTATGGCTATGTGTTTTTCTTCTCTGCCAGGAACCATGTATCATGCCTTGATATTCAGCCAAATCACACAGTATTAATTTAATTTTTCTTGGTTGGTACTGTAGTTACTGATTGCAAACTAGGAACTAGGACTAAAAAATGATAGTTGGAACAGCTGGTCTGTCTCCCAGTTTCCTGTATCCTTTTATAGCAGTAGACTGTCCCAGACAAAATGCACTGTTAGATATTTTTTCTGTTCTTTTTTAAAAACTATTTCCTTTTTCCTTCTATTTTAACATTGTTCTCTCTATATTTCACACTACCACTAACTAAAATGACAACATAAATGACAAGAATGTGTACTTAGATTCAAATGATCCGGCTGAGATTCAAGTCTTCTTTAAGTCAGAGTAAAAACTAATTTTACTCCTAGAGCTTCAGTGTAGGAGGACACTTAAATGATCATTAGTCCTCAATTTCTAAGATATAATTGACTGGCTACTTGAAAAGAGGGGAAAAAAAGCAATAAAAATGTCCCTCTAATGCTCCACTGTAATACTGCAGCGTTATATATAGAACAAAAGCAGCTATTTTACAGTTAGTCTTTAGTCCAAAGTTACAGATTTATTTTATAAACTTCCTCCAGTTCTATTATTGTCTTGGAATGTGTGTTGATATTTTTTTTCCTTCCTCCACTCTGTTCATCATTTACTATTGTTTGTAGAAAAGCCCAACTTCTGCTTTCATGAGAAAGACCCTGGAGTCTGCAGAGGCTACTTTTCCAGGTATTTCTATAACAAAGAGACAAAGATATGTGAAGTATTCAAGTATGGTGGGTGCCTAGGAAACCAGAACAACTTCAAGAATTTGGAAGAATGCCAGGCTACCTGCCAAGGCAACTGTAAGTTGTTGTCCTCATTATTCTTAATGTTATTCTTGTATAAATAAATTTTGTTGTGTTTTAAGGTACCTTGCATGGAAAAAACGCAACTTAGGGCACCCTTAGGTGGCAATAATTTAGATCTGAAATGGACAGTAATTATATTTTTTAAAAATAAAAATACAAAAAAGGAAAATATAAACTAAAAAAAGACTTGTTGGTACTATTAATTTTAATGAATATTACAGCACTCCCACTTTTTTACTTTTCTCATGAGAGTTAGTTTCCTGCATGTGTGTTAATTCTGCAACTCCCTGCAAAATATATATTAAACCTGTCTGTGTAAGAAAGAACACTGTATTAATTTTCAGAAATCTGCATATTATTTAATATATCTAAGTTGAAACAAATAGTTTGTGATTTAGCCACAATCGTGCCACAGTCGAGCCACGATTGTGCCCCACGTTGGGCGCCAATAAATCTGTCGTGGTTTCAGCTGAAATCACTACAACCAGACCAACAGATGGCCTTTCCCCCCCCAAAATGAGAAGAGAGGAAGAGATAAGGAGATACAGAAGTTTAGAATGGACTAAACTATTTTAATGAAGAATTAATATTAAAATAAAAAAGAAGAAAATAATGAAAAAGATACAATATATACA